>JACCIC010000080.1:545000-597500 GCA_018907035.1 Sycobia sp. Sy_11 | reverse complement strand
GCATAATATTATCGTTTGCGATTTTATTAATTTCAGAGTATCGCGAACTGCATTGAATATGCCAGGAGATACGGATTGGAAACATTGAATTTTCGAATTGAATGTGAAACAGATAATAATCATTGCTCGCGAATAAAGTAAGAGTATTAAAAAAAGAAAGAAAAGCATCGATCAACTTTTTTACATCCGCGCGCAATCGTTGGTTTTCTAAAGTATAACAAATTATGACAGTATCTCAATTTGTTCCTCATATATTGCGATAAAACGAAAAAATACTGTAAATAAAAAAAACTCGTTTCCGATATAAAACACAAATTGAATTCGATCGTGTCGCACGCGATTGGCCGTCCTGTACCGAGAGAAGGTTCTCGCTTATTTCTATTATACACGCGTTATCTCTCGTTATATGCCGGAAATGGTTTAGACTAAAAGTATCTGTATATATATATATATATATATATATATATATATATATATATATATATATATAATGCGTTACTTTCTCCGTTTATGCTAGAGAAAGAAAAGAACCGGTTCGAAGTCGCCAATATCTCTTCGCATATAGTGGAGATCTTCGCGCGTGCTTACATAAAATAGTGGGAAGGAAAGAGAGATAGAGAGAGAGAGAGATAACTTTCCACGGCATTCGCGTGTTTCTTTTTTACCTCTAAATTTCTTCAAGCAATGTTCCGATATTACTTTATATATTGCCGATATTATGTCATATATTAGAATGGTTATTGTTATCTTGTCAAATATAATAGATTTAACAAGACTTTCATTCACAATCGTTTCGAAAGTTCTCTGTATTAAAAGAAAATCAATAAATATCGGTTGAAAGTTAAAAAAACTAATATATAAAACGGTCTTAGTTTAAATTTAAACAATTTAATCTTGTTAAATAGTTCATATACGTATGTATGTATGACTATTCACATGAACTATCCCGATCATCTTTTAAAAATTGTAGCTGTAAGCTTTAAGTATTAAGTTTGGGCTTGAAACTTTCGTATACGAACGAGAGCTTTCAAAGTTATTTGATTTTTCAAAAATCTTATCATTCAATGGTACTGTTAGAAAAAAAACTCCAAAAGCCTCATAAAGTGATCGTATAATTTATAATATGGTCTCTTATAGACTTATTTCATCTGAATGAATAAGTTTAATTATAAGCCGTGCACCCCATATCTACTATTGACCCACGACCCCTTTCTCTTCGAAAGCTCTCTAGAGCCATATAGTCCTACGATCTTCAAAATTCCTATAATTGAAGCCATTGTGCTTTAATTGTCGTTTTATACTTCTATAATTCCAATGTATATTCCCACCACTTCCTCGACGCTAAAACATGAAAACTCCTTAACTCCGTACTATAATAGAATACGACTAGAACTACCAATTTAGAATATATCCATTGCGTCTTGCCTGCATAATGTGACGAGACTCATTCAAAATGCCAAATCATAAGTATCGGAAAATCCCATAAACATCAGGATTCAATGGACCTGATAATAACGAAGACATTAATCTCTGACTCGATTAATTCTTTCAGAGATCCATATAAATGGGGTAATAAAGGTAATAAACGTTTTATATGCTCGCTGATGATCAATCTAATGTCGGATCTACGAATTTCCATATTCTATCATATGGTCTTATAATTTTATTGATACAATATCGAGATATGTCTGGAATTGAAATTGGGTAATTTTTCATTATGTATAAAAATAATGGTATATTTTATATAATAATATATGGGTTCGATTAATAATGGTTTACAATATTACATAGCTGTAAGATTACGGAGATCCTATAGTGTTAGGTGGTTTAATAATCGATGAGTACATTTTATGGAGAAACAGCTCAATTAAATCGATTTATTTGGACAATGCAATTCTTTATGCTCACATTTAAAGTCATTTTTGGTATTAAGTTATCAGTTCCATTGTGAGTATTATGGAATAATTAAAAAAAGCCAATCAAATTTCGAAAGCCCTTGCCCATACGAACATTTTAATCAAATGGAAAACAAAGACTCTTGATTATTTCCAAGATTAAATCATAAAATCCAGTGATGTTCCCAAAATTTCCAAAAAAAAAGAAATCGACCATTTGCTATAGGAGCGAGAAGTTGACCGAAATATTCACTGATAGAAGAGGGAGCGAGAGAGAGAGAGAACACTTCCGCGTATCATCACGCCACATGCAGATAATGAGCCAAGGGTTATTAATACCAGTCCAGGGCGTCCTCTTTCTCTCTCTCTCTCTCTCTCTCCTTCTCTCATCCAACCGAGCTATCTCTAGTCGGTGCGCGATAAGATATATCGCGCGCGCGCGCGTAACCGAGTGGGTGGATTGCTCAGGCGCGTCGTGCCTGCGATCGTGGCTTGGCGGGGGGAGGGAGGGAGGAGGATGAGAAAGAGCGGGGACAGAGAGAAAGAAAGGGAACGAGCGCGCAAATCTAGCCCTGACGGATGGTCCACGTCCGAAAGTCCGTCTCTCCTCCTTTGGCGGGAGAGTGAAATGTGCCGCGAAGTGAAAGGGGACCAGGCGTGCGCGCGCGCGCGCATGGGCGAGCGTTTTATTACACACGCATGCGGTGTACGTGTGCACGCGCACAAGTGCCCCCGTGAATTACCTCATAATAGCCGAGCGCTCAGCGACTCGCCGCGTAACTTATACGTATGGGCAGATCGGCGACGTATATGGTTATGCGCATATGTTGCGCGTGCGAGCGAATTGTTTGCGTGCGTGTGTGAGTGCGCATTGTATATATAACATGCTCGGGGAATTTCTTTTTCGCTCGTTCCACCTAATATAGTGCGGGTCAAGTGGGGGGGGAGGGCGCGAGTGGAGGAGACGCAAATCCTTTTGTCGAAAGTGCTGCCGAATTTATCTATGCCACCTCTAGCTGAGTTTGTTTTCTCTTTGTTTGATTCAATTTTTTTTTCTTTTTTTTTTGATGAAGAAGAGAAATTTTTGCGTCCGCCTCGAATAGATCGAAGTCGCACCAAAACTAGTCTTATAATTGTTTTCAGGAGCACGAGGTGACGAAAACTCTTTCGGTACGGACTACAAAATGAGTGACGTACGCGTACAACAATAAAGATAAACATCCGTTCTATAGAATTTTATTGTTTTGGCTTATGAACCGGAATCTAAGTTACTTTCTAATCTCGTCTGGAATGGTTTTAAATTATGCTTCACAGCTTTAATCTGATATTTCTGACTATCACCATGATGATAGTTTACCCTTTATAATTAAAATCTGACCTGGAGTCAGGATTTTACGAAAAAAATCTGGTAAATATAAAGTATTCGAAAAAAAATAATTACGATTTTGATTTCCTCATATTTTTTACTCGATCTCTACGAAAATTTGGCTTTTAATACTACTAATATATTGTATTTTATTTTTTGTTTTTTTTTTTTGCATTTCGATCGATCGGCACCATTTGAAATTCATAATGTAAAAATCATATCTTCGGCGTGTGGATTCCCGAGCGCACGCGTACACCGCCTCACGACGGTCGGACGAGGCGACGGAGACGCGCAGCAATGTTTCTCCAGGCTGCCCTGCAAATTTTTGGGAACGCTTGCAATGTACGCGGAGGCAGCGACACCTTTATATCCACGTCGAATGATTGTTGGCTGAAAATTGTTTTTCGCCGATCGACCAACAATTTAACGAACTCAATCTATAAATAATCGCCGTTTATAGAGCTATTAAAATATTTTTATTATTTACGTTTTATTGCCCCATGCGTATAAATAATATTCTTTTTAAACTTTTCTATAGTATTAATGTTAACGGACTGGAAAATTAGAAATTCGCAAAACGATTTTCTTTTCCCTTCTGTTCTTCCATGTAGTCACAGTAATTTTTTTCTCCTCGATCAACTTCAATAGCCTCTGAATTAATTATCTTTCGATTTTATCTTATGCCTTTAATTTGTATTAAAAAAGAAAAAATTAATTATTTTCAAATTATTTCAGGCATTATTTATTATTGAGAACTGGATTAAGCAAACGACGAGTGAACTTCTAATTATAAATTATTATTGATGATGAATACCACGTAATTTATACAGGGTCTAATA
Source organism: Sycobia sp. Sy_11 (assembly GCA_018907035.1). Taxonomy (NCBI): domain Eukaryota; kingdom Metazoa; phylum Arthropoda; class Insecta; order Hymenoptera; family Epichrysomallidae; genus Sycobia; species Sycobia sp. Sy_11. The sequence goes on along the minus strand of JACCIC010000080.1, from coordinate 593,400 downwards.
TAAGTACAACGATACCCCGGAGTATAACTTTTCAGAACCTCATTATTCTCGAGAATGGTTGTTTCATAAAAATGATCCGGGGAATGTACAGAGGGCTAAATCACAAGATTAGATCCACGTATTTTTGGCCTTGGATCAAAGCAACCGACCCATGATCTATGACTTCTATTCTCTTTCAATCCAAGACGATTCAGTGATGCCGTCGCTTTTCTTACATCCTGTACATCGAAATTGAAGATACTTTACAGCTTTTATCCATTCTATAAGAAAATATTTCTATAATTATCTGCGCGAAATTGAAAAAATTTGCCAGTGAGAAAAATATAAGTTTAGATCTTTTTTTCTTTCGGTTTTTTTCTTTTTTTGGAACGCGCGATATTTTATCTTGAGCGGCACGAAGTCTAAAAAGCAGACAAGCTATTTCAAGCGGGACAACGTCCTGCGCGTTGGATAAAATTCCTTTCGAAAGTATTTTCCTGTTTAATTTATATATGTGCCTGAATTCCATTTCCAACGCTTTGCACACACACACACACACACACACACACACACACGCACGTACACACACACAAAATGCTGTTGAAAAGCTTCTGCGAATCGAAAGAGCCATTGGCCTATTTATTCCGTTATATTTCTCTATAAAAACATCCATAAGGCGTCATTTGTGCTCCGTGCTCTGGCAAATTATTTACACTTTGATTTATATTTATATACTTTATATCAAAATTAATACTTATAAACTTAAATCTCTCATCTTGGGTAGTGTACAAACGTTACACCGTGTCTCCATATCGCCCGACCTCGCGTGCCACCTTTCCATCTGAAACGTCTTTCTATCCCCCGTTCGTAATCTCTTAGCTACCTGTCTAGAATATGTTCAACAAAAAAAAAAAAAGAAAAAAAAATTGGAGCAGCAAATGTTCCCTCTTTCTATACACGTCTCTGTATACCGAAAAAAGCAATCCTGCCCCATAGAACTTCTTGTATACAATATTATATATATATATATATATATATATATATATATATATATATATATATATATGCGTACGAATATCGGTCAAGAGGCATTTGAACGCTCCCGCGCGACTGAATGGCCGGCTTTCATGCGATGCGTGAAAAGAACAAATCAACGGTGCGGGAGGGGGAGCAAACTTTTCGCCCAGACACTGTGTATATTATATATAATTTACAATTTATCATTTATTTTATATATATATATATATATATATATGTGTGTATATATGTATATATATAGAATGGATGTTGCCATCCGAAGTTCGAGATCTTCAATGCACGGAGTGTGCGGTTGAAACGCCCGTGCAACGTCGGCAGCAACGACGTGCGGACTGTACGGACCGATCAATGACCGTTCCTATATATATATATATATATATAGTATGATGCTGACGCATTCTATTTGCATGACTATCGCACTGCCAAGATGGACGTATATATATATATATATATATATATATATATATATATATATATAATGTGTGCAAACGGTGAGCGCACGCGCTTACGTACATTGCGGGGAGAAATAATTATTTCTGTTATCGTTTTCGCGCTATCCGTATTATGCAATTGAAATCTACCAGCGAAGTTGCATTAACGAGAGTATAAAGAGGCGACCATGGTCTCTGTGGTGTAAACACACCCCGTAGATCATAGGTGGCAAAAAATAAAACAAAAAGGATTGAATAAATATAGGAAATATGTACTTTTTGCAAGTAATTCTTATACCCCAGCTGTTGCGCGAGGTGGTTAACGACGCTATATATATATATATATATTTAAAGAGGCGCTATATATAGCTCATTCATAGAGCTGCTCGATTAAAGCTATATACCATTGTTCCTACAATATATACAACGGTGTTTCATAATATTAATTAACGCGTTCCTTTCAAATATAATTAAATAATTTAATGCAGCTGAATTAATTCAATAATTTTTCCGTTCTAATCCTCTACGATTATACTTGACTGTTTTGCCACGTTAAATCTTATATAAACATATTATCTGTTATCTTTTATATAATTAAATCTAACTGAATTGCAATATTCTTATATATTATTAAAATATTTCAATTTGTATTATGGACGAAGTGGTTAAATATATATTTTTCGCGAGATAATGCTCGACGTTACATAATTTTCAAAAGATTATTATATAGAAAACTTGAAAATTGTAGCCTCGGGACGTAAACAGTTTTTCGATATGCATAGAAAATCTATAAAATTATAAAATTAACTTTCGAGCGTGAAGGCAGATAAAATTTTATGTATAGTTTTATACGTAATGCCAAAGGGTATGTGTAATTTGGAAATTGATGTATTAAAATATTCGACCAATATTACTGACTTGGTGTTATATATGTACATTGTCAAAAATTTATATAAAATATATAAATATGAGACACTTAAATATGAGACGTTTAAGACTGGTTGTGTACGTGTAATTTTTGAGGAAATCGATTAATGAATGGAAACCCGTCTAAATTGTGCAATTGCATCGTATATATAAAATAATATACTGTATACGATGGGCTTTGAGTCGATGACGATAACGCAATTAGCGCTCATCTCGGATTGTAAACACATTAAATATATATAATTGTATCGATGATGGCTCTCAACCAGGCGCATTTGATTTAATAATATTGTCTTATCGTTATATATATATATATATATATATATATATATATATATATAACGATATATTTATAAAAAATATATGTATATCGTTGTACATAAATGTCTAATTGAGACTCGTAACGATTGACCGTTGGTATTCAAAGAAAAAGACTAAACCGTTGGATATATTGGTATATGTATCTACTTCGTGTTCCTTGTTATATATACGTTCGTGTAATATATACGGAATGCATAATTTACTTATATCCTTTACATATATATCTAATATAAATTGAATAGCACGGATGGTGCCTCTGTGAATATATATATATATATATATATATATATATATATATATATATATATATATATATATAGATTCAAGACGAATAATCTTTCTTTAATGTCCGATCATTTATAAATCCTCCTTTATTTCGTGTATATATGTGTGTAAGACATCAGAATCAGAAAGATGTTTGCCTTGGGTCTGAAATCGCCCAACTTTCCCCATTGTGATAACTTGGTCGCGTTGCGAAATATCCCACCAGACAATGTATGTGTTTTGAAAAAATACAATATATATATATATATATATATATATATATATATATCGTGGGAAAAACGGTCGAGCGACTACGTATCGAAAATTGTACAACGAAGCATATAGACAACAGATAAGCAGAATTGCCTAGTCTCTCGTCGGTGTATAAAAGAACTCGATAAAACGGAGGAACACGTTTTCTTTTTCTTCTTAATTTTTGCTTTATCGAGTTAGAACGTTTTCTGACTCTCTAAGCCTCTCTCTCTCTCTCTCTCTCTCTCTCTCTCTCTCTCTCTTCTCTCGAGAGAAACTTCGAAACTCCGCTCCCCCAAGCGCCTGCTCGTTCTCTCTGTATCGCTTTGCGAAAGATTATATATTGCGAAAGGCACGTACAGACGCTCCGAAGTATAGTGTATATATATATATATATATATATATATATATATATATATATATATATATACATTTATAATCCTCTTTGCGAAAGAGCCACGAAACACACCACCACATATCAAAAATCGGCCCTCTATTATATATAGAGGTCGCAGCCGCGCGGGGGATCCTTTCACCTTTGTGCAAATGTAATGCCCGGGGAGCTAATTCGGGCCGAAATTTCGAGGCACCGCGCGAGCCACGCTGTCTCGTCCGCCCGTGTCAAATGTCGTCTAACACAGATTTAACGAGCGCACCGTGAGCACTGTCCGCGCGTTCATAACGCGAAACAACGCCTGTTCTACTTATCGTTATTATATATATATATACTTGATTCGTACTCGCGTGACCACGCCACACGGCCGAGAGATGAACCAAGGGTGGTGGTTTGTGCTGTTGTTATTGTTGTATACCTAAGTGTTATTAATATGCCATACGGATAATTGATTCGTGAAAGCGAGAATTCAGACGCGTTTTAAGCCGATCAATTTTTAGCCAAATTCATGTTAAGTATACTGGGGAATAATTTCGAGTCGATTTTAGATACTGGAATTGAATAAAGAAGAACGTGATTTACTTGATGATATCTCGAGAAAACTCTGTTGCCTTTAAAGGTAAGCGTAAAATATGATTTCCTTCATTCCTGTTTAATGGCATCGTTATTATATTTGAAAGCAATACATATACATAGACACATGTATAAGGTAAAATTTCACAATGTCTCAGATCTAATGGCTCGCTAACGTGCACTTCAACGCTCAAATCGTATTAGTTTTACGTATATATCTTCTTAACTTTACCGTGAACGTTATTATTGCATCAGAATAATTGCTACGCTATTCCTTAAATTGTTTTAAATCTCGTCTATAAATCGACAATCGCGCCACGACCAAACTTGCCATTTTCGTGAAAACTTTTTTTTGTCTCCAATTCACATGCCGCATCGCTTCAAAATGAGATATTATTTCAACGTATTTTATAATTTTAACGTTAGTTACATGTTATTTCAATTAATTCACTTATATGTTATTTAAAATAACGTCAGCCCGTTTCTACCAAATACCGCCATATACACGGGGATTGTTCTGCGTCATTTTAATTCCAAGGCTATATTGACAGACAGCCATCAGAATTATCGCGAACTTACACGAACTACGTATCTTGATATCGTAATTCGCAGCTCAATCTCAATATTTCCCACAGATCTCCTACAACGTCCGAATTATTTTTTTTTTTTAGCAATTTTTCAAAGAAGTTTTTTAATAATCCGCAATTTCTTTCAGAACAATGCCTCGATCTGCGTTTCTGTTTTCAATTGGCGAATTGCGATGGATAGTCTAAAAATTATACATATATAATAATAATAAGAAAATAAGTTTCAAATCGATAAAAACAAAGACCGCGATATTGAACTCGGCAAAATTGGGTTAATAGTTTGATGTCAATTTAAAAAAAAAAAAAAAAAAAACAACAATAAAAACAAAAACAAAAAAACAACGCAGAACGCTTCGTAGCCGTCAGACTCTGCCGCGCTATACGGTGTCGATTTTATCTTGCCGCTGCCGTCGAACGCACAGAGCTCTAAAGAAAAGATGAATCACATGCCCTATATATATATATATATATATATATATATATATATATATATATATTTATATATGTATGTATGTGTGTTCGTGCACGAAAGAGTTTTTATGAGAGAAAGCCGCGCGATTATTTGCAAATCATACGATAATTGATGATTATGTGCCCGGCAGTCGAATAAAAAGCGTCGTTTCATCGAGCGGGGTTAGCGTTACGATTATAACTCCATATAGAGGATTATCTCACCCTAAATTTGATATAAGTTCGCTCTTTCTTCATATATACATCTATACGTGCTTTCTATTTCAATTGAAACGCTTAAAGATAAACGTGATGAAATTTTTTGCAAACAAAAAAAAAAAAAAAAATTTACGTCATTTCATATACGTTATATCACAGTTCGCTATACGAGCAAATTCATTAAACTTTTTTAGAAGAAAAAAAAAAGTAAATTTAATTTCAGCAACTATCGTGCTAGATATCGCTCTGGTTGAAATCGTTATTATTATTTATACGAGTTCGTTTCGAGGGCGATTATCGTAATGTCCAGGAAATCATGGTTTCAGAATTAAGGCAGGGAGGGCACGGCGATCCGGTCGAGTTCAGCAGACACCCCGGATTATACACGACAAGCGGTCGATAAATAATTTTTAAGAATTCCGCTTCCGAAGGCGCTTGAGTCACGGATGATTCGCTCTCGCGCGCGCCATCTCCGAATAAATAAAATACTCTATGAATCTTCGGCACTAATCGTGAGAAAGTATCAGCGACGAAGATACGCACCGCCGCGGTTACATTTTTTCGATTCGTCTGATCTTCTGCGTACTGATTGATTTGAAAAATTCTTATCGATCATTTGTACATTTTATATTCAAAATTTCACCGCACACGGACTAAATGCTAGGACCGTAAATCAATAATCGTCGGGAAATCTCATTGTTAGATTTATAAAAAAAAAAAAAGTAAAATTATTAGATGAAAAAACTGATAATTTACATAAACAGTCGAAGCGATTTGAAATCAAAAATAATCTTTTCAGGCCAAGTATAACAAACAAATCAGAATCTATAATTCTATGTATATATATATTTATCATGTCATGTGTTTTTTGTATACAAATCATTAAAATATGCTCAAATCTGAGTTTTGGTCAATACGGTATATTTGTCACGTTGTTCTTTTTTATTGATTTTATCCACTTCCAATTATTTTTGTTTGCTTCGAAAACGGCCAGTTTCAACTATATAAGCATTCGACTACAATTGATACTTTTTCAACTTATAATTAATTTTTATTTTTTTTTTATTTTCTTTTTTTTTTTATTTATTATGATTACTTTTACTATTTATAATGTTTATGTAGGTCAATATTGAAGTGACCGAAAAAAAAATAATCATGGAATAAATGTATTATTTTACAAAAATTGATGAGACATTTTCTAAATAATACACACACACACACACACACACACGCGCGCGCGCGCGCACACACACACACATACACATAGATAGATAGTACTCGTTATCCATCACGCTTCAGACGTATTGCAGCCGACTAAGCAACGGGAAAGAAGGTGGGACAAGCTCGCAAATATAATAATGTTGACTCATCGATTGAGTTGCGCATACCAAAAGCGACAGGGATACCCGCTTGAACGTACATAGGATATATTATTGTGTGCAGATTCAACGGGTGTTCATTTGCCATCCGGTGAGAAAAACTGAAAGTGTGCTCGGTCGCAGGCCTAAATTTAGGAAAGCTCCGTCTCTGTCTCCCTCTCTGACTCTCTCTCTCTCTCTCTCTCTCTCTCTCTCTCTCTCTCTCTCACTCTCTCTTTCTTTCTTTCTTTCTCTCTCTCTCTCTCTCTCTCTCTCTCTCTCTCTTTACCCCGCTTGCCCCATCGATCCACTGAAATTGCTCAATTGCCCGTGTAGTGAGGAGAAAAAGAAAGCAAAAACGGATGGAGAGAATAGCCGGGACTGCGTGTGTGGTGAGCAGCGAGCGTGCGCGCGGGTAGTATATATACATAGCGTAATGACGTAAAGTAGGTTAAGAGGACCGCGCGCCAACCACCGTGCGAGCTATATATATATATATATATATATATATATATATATATATATATATATATATAGCCTTATAGCTATTCTATATATCCTTAAACGGCACATCGCGGCGGAGCCATCGTCGTTCTCGTCGATTAATTGCGCGCGAACTGGCCTCTCTTTTTCTTTCTTTTAGAATTCCGCATCGAGTTCCTCAGACGAATCATGTTTGTGTGTGTATATATATATATATATATATATATATATATATATATACACAAGTAAATACAAACACGCGCGCACTAGCTTACCCTTACCGCTTGTATTGGAATTTTTCGCACACTGTATCAAGCGGTGCTGCTTCGCATATGTATATATATATATATATATATATATATATATATATATATATATATAACTTAAAAATCAAGTTTTCTTTAACACCATGACCAAAATTCGTCTTTTCATGCTTGCATTACATAGGTATAGTATCTTTTTGAAACACTAATATATATACAGAAGAATAATTTGCTGATTGCGCAAATACTCCTCGTAAACGTAGGCTTATACACAAAGCATCGGCTATTGTCACGGCGTTATAGGCCCGTGTCGAAGCACGCATGTGTAAAAATCACTCGTTTTGCACACTTGCAACGAAACTTACTGTCTTCGCACTTCAGGACGGTTGAAAATTAAACGATAATAGAGAGAAAAATGTATCGATACCTTGAAGAGTTCCATTTTTGCAATATAAGAAAATGCAAACACTGATGCAGACAGCAAGATAAATTGTTATACAGCAACTAAATCTGAACTTAGAACTAGTATTTTTTTTTTTTTAAACTACGGTCTAAATCAATTAAGTAAACAATTAGGACGAGGCTCTACATCAGCAAGCCCTATCTATATAAGGAACAATGTGGTTGCTTAAATAAATTTTTATTTAAATTATCAAAGATTATCTGTTTTTTTTCTTCGATTTAATAAATTCTTGTTTTATAGCGAATGATCAAGTTACATGCTTATTTGAAATGACTTAAACGGAGTCCACCACGATTAAAGAAACAATTTTTTTTCTGTATAATTATTCTCTGATGAGAACATTTTTTTTTTTTGGATTTTATCTTCAGATGCATATGGAAATACTTTTTAGATTTTCACAAAAGAGCAGAAATTTAACTTCATATAATTTTTTATTTTGTTTCACAACGATATCATTTTTTATGACAAAAACAAAATTACTATTACTTACTGTTCGGCACGACGAACGTAGTTTCTATATTTAATAGCGTATATAAAAGAAGCAATATTTTCAATCCTCGACCTTAACCTTAAATAGAAAAAAAACTCCTTCGTATCCTTCAATTTATTCGTAAACGGCGTCATATAAATTTTTATTGAATTTAAACCTCGTCGTTTTTTAATACAATTATTAACGATCGAATCCGAAACGTCCACGCTCCATATTTCCAATCGCATTTTTAACGCGCCGCAATGGCAGTCTTAAAAAGAAGGAAAAAATATAGAAAGTTCATTTCAAAACGATTAGAAGGAAATTAACGAGAGTGCCAATCTCAATTGATTAGCGCAAACATTTATTATTTCAAGGATGGCTTTAGTGACTTTCTTTTTCGCTAGAAAGTATAACCGAATATTTTCAATCGCCGCTCTATAGTCCATTCGATACTGTGGAGCGCGCATTCATCATCTATACGTCTCTCTCTCTCACTCGGTCTCGTATATTCAAACTATTGAAGGCTAAATTTAATGATTGCTCTAACAACGATGATTATTACTTTAGTATATATATATATATATAAATTAATTTCATTTCTAAACGGTGAGACATTGGTGTTTTAAAATTCTATAATTATACGGCACAATAAGTTACAACGCCGAGGAGGAGTTTCGTATATATTATAATATAAAAAAAAGACGATTGAATTCTATGAAGAGGCGTAAGAAGTAACATTAACCTAGAATTTAACTCTAATTTGAAGATAAATTGTAGGCCAAGTATTATTTTGTTAGTATTTGACTCTATACTGCTTTAACCTCGGATTCTGAATAAATTGACTTTCAAACATCTGAGATATCTTATAACGTTCGATATAAATCTAGATATAAATTCCATACGAATGCGGATTTTTTATTTTTTTTTTGATCTTTTTAATCCAAAGCGAAAATTTTGGCGCGCAAGTACTATATAAATTTGTAGAAATTAGTTAAATAGCCAAATATGAAACGTCAAAATGATTTTTTGCAGGTTATGAAAAAAAAAACAAAAAGAAAATACGGTTAACGGGAGCCATGCGTTTCGAGGACTGACCCCATTGGAATCAGGCAGCGGGCTTGGGTCAAGAGCGCGAATTGAAAGTCCTCTCTTTCCATATTTCATATGCGATTCGCAGAGGTGCGCTTTTATCGAGTTTTTTTTTTCCTAGGTTGAAAGGTAGGTCCGTGTTGGCAATTCCAAAGAGATGCGCGTGAAATTGAAAAAAAAAACGATATATCAATTGGGAAGTAACAGTGTTAAAAAATCAAAAGGAACGAGAATTATTTCTGAAGTTTATAGTAATAAGTTATAAGTAACATATTTTAAGTTTCCTCGGGAATTCGGTATTCAACAAGGAACTTGTAGATAAAAGGCAATGCTGCCATTCGATTATTATAAATACAGTACGTTTCAATACGAGTGTGACCGTTGATGGGCTATAGATTATTTATATAGTAAAAATTGGGCTGGACATATCGAAAAACTTTAAGCTGTGTGTGTGTGTGTGTGTGTGTGTGTGTGTGTGTGTGCGCGCGCGCGAGAGAGAGAGAGAGAGAGAGAGAATGTGTGCATTTGTGTAGATATATTACTTACAATTCTAATTTAACGAAAAGAAAATTTCAAGCACGCACTGACGTTGGACATCCGGAATGACCGACTATGGAGGATCGAAATATCGAGATTGATTTTAAATTAGCTTATAGGATGTTTTTTGCTACGCTCGACACGTCCAGGTTTTACGTTTCCGACTCATAGAACTAATACGGGGGGGGGGGCCTTATATAACTGATGGAAACCGAACAACTTATTCATTATATATAAATATATAAATGTTTTTTTTTGCGTAGATATTCAACATAGGAAAATATGAAGTCTGAGAATTGTACGCTTTAACTTGTATTTATTATATATATATATATATATATATATATATATATATATATATATATATATATATATATGTAGTTGAAATGATTCGAGCAAAATAATAAAATAAGAAATTCCTTTCGATACACGGTTTATTTAAAGGTTCATTCGAATATTATTCTTATAAAATCGTATACAATATACCGTGGAACTAAAACGAAAGTGCAAAAATCGGCAATTAAAAAAACGTCGCTCCATAACTGCACGCGACACTTCTTCCGTACCGTACGTCTTCGTTTGTTACGAGCGCTTGCCGTAAATTTTCTCCGAGGCAATTCGGATACACATCACACAGCTTCCTTTTGCGTTTAATAAATTTTGTGCGCTCGAAAGATTCGTGCCCACGTGCGGAATCTTTTGCGGGGCAAAAATTTACGAAGCGCCCGATTCCTCGAAATATCATTCGACGCGGAGGGCGATTTTCGAGAACGCGGAATCGCTCTCGTTACGTTACGGCCGGGGCGCTCGATCGTCGCCGATTGCGCCGCAAGCATTGTACTGATGACTTTCCAATACGTCGCGCGAGCTTTCATAATTCACTTTCATAAATATGGGAAATCTATGCACGCGCGCGATAAGCGAGGGGAAAATTACCGAACGAATTGCCTGGCCGTTAATTAAACGACGGACTTCCCTGCGCTCCCTGATAGACTACCGTAATAATTGTACATTAACGCGCACAATGACATGCGTATCTTCCTTCTCATTCTTATACTTACGTACATTATTCACGGTTTTTTATTGAAACTTTTAATAAGCAAGATTTGGCAATTAGACACACACACACACACACACACAAAGTTAGAGACTTCCCATAATTTACTGTATAATTCTCTTATTCAAATAATGTTATTTTTGAATCTCGCCCCCCCCACACCCCTTTCACTCATTTTCCAGGAAAAACCGGCGAACGGTTTCGTCGTCGCTTTCAAATTCGCGCGCGAGCGTACAAATCGTAAAAGTGGAGAAACGTAATCGTTTTTCGCGAAGCTCGCTCCGCGTCGGGCCTAAATATATATAATAAATATTTCACGGCCAAGCATGGTCTCTCCCTCTCCCTCTCCGCGTTATTCGCGAATCTCGCAGACTCCGTCCGCGCGGCTGCTGCCGGCGGCTTCGATGCGAAAATATAGAGGACGGCGGGGGACGGGGAGAGAATACGGATTTGGAATGAGAAGAAAAAAAAGGCGGCCCGGTGCACGAGGGCGAATCTCGGCGGGGCTGACTGCGTCGGTCGCGGCGGCATTCCGGGAAGATAACCCCGGCGGGGCGTTCGCGACGCGCGTGCCTCTTGATGATTCCCGCGGCACTGACTCGATGTATATATATATATATATATATATATATATATATATATATATATATATATATATATATATATAGTGCTGCGACGTACAACGCGCTCGCCGGAATCGCGAAGCGAGACACTTCTGCAGAAGTTGTACACATTATATTACATTATATGCATACGGGTGTATATGTGTATAGACACATACACACAAAGCTATCGACCCGAATCTCTCACATCACGGTTCACATAAGGCATATGATTTCGTGCGCTGTAGTTTTTTTACTGGTCTTGAATCTGTTTTAAATTCGGTCGCGTGTCATTCCCGATTCAAGCAGACGCTACTGGAATAAATGCTCTCGTTTTATTAACATAAATTAGAAAAATTAATGCAATAATCTGATTATTAATTTATTTACAATTCCGTTTGATTGTTTTTTATAAGCTTTATTGATACAATTTCTATTTTACACGACTGTCCGATTTAACCTTAAATCTTTTTTTGCCTAATTGGGTTGGCGTACCATCGGAAATATCAATGAAACGTTGAATAAGTATATTATTAATAGTTCGTTCCTTTAATTAGATCATCAATTTTGATACAGAACAGTTAAATAAATAATTTTCAAAAAGCATAAAATGCTATTTCTATCCAGATATATGAACCGTGTAATAACAGAGGTAGCGGGCAGTATTTTCCAAATGCCTTCTCAGAAAAGTTCGAGCGGCAAATTCGCTCGATTTTTTCTTCGTAATCTATGATTTTATTTTATAAAACACTGACGACTGGTTTCGTATAATTTTCCAGTAATTTGAGTCCTACTCGAATCGCACTTCGGACGAGGACTTTATCCCATTCGGCTTTTTCTCGCCGCGCGCACGAGGTCGAGTGAAGGGCAGCGAGCCGGGGGGCAGCAGGAACTTAACTCTCGAGGTTCTGTATATCTGCATACGAAAATGACGATATAATTATAACTATTAATTCACCGCATTCTTGTTCGAGATTGATTTCAATTATTTAATATAAAAAAACTCCTCGTTATTATCTTTGGTAAAATAAGACATGTAAATTATTTGGTTTAAATTAGACAAGGGGGTAAAATAGATTCTTCAATTTACAGAAATTGATATGCAGTACATTTATGAAAAACATTTAAAATAGCCACGGAATATCAACGAAAAAGATAGCCGGATGGAAGATACACTTTTTTTTAATTAAATTTATATAAAGTGTCGTTTTGTTAACCCGTTTATAAATATACTTAGGCTGTGCCGAAAGATGCTGAAATACCGCTGCGAAACGCTCCGCGAAACGTTGGTTGTAATTTTAAGTACAGCGCGATATATTTAGATTGCCCAAATATAATAAACGAGTGGCTGTAAGTAAAAGAAATATTTTAAATCAAAATACGTTGAAATTCATATTCGAGACTGAAATTTCATTTTGCGCAACAGCCAACGAAATTCAAGGGGAAAAAGTCTATAGAACTTTAACTTTGTAATAACAAAAAATTTCATAGCGAATTATATATATATATATATATATATATATATATATATATATATATATATATATATATAAATAGGTACAAGAGTGAGTCTCGCGAAACGCCGCAAAGACCTGCATTTCTCCTCCCCCAGCCGACCCTCTTTCTCTCTTTCTTTTGCTTCTCATTCCTTACAAACTCTTCAGAAACGGTCGGACGGAAATGGATGAGCGCGCGCGACTTCCGGCGCCGAGGGACTTTTTTCCGCCAGTCCTCTCCTTGGCCTTTTGATATTTTTCGAGCGCGCGACCTCTATTATGATGGTTTCCTTTAGTGGAAGAGGGGGGGGGGGGAGAAAAAAGGAAGAAAATCAAAATTCGCCTCATACGTCCGTGGATTATATTTCTTTGGTTATAGTATCAATGGTCGAACTGACTTTTACGAATTTTTTTTCTTTTGATAAATTTCTAACGATATAAAATAAAATCACAAGTGACGGTTTTCAAGAAAGTTCTTTACAGCGATTTAAAAAATTTCGACCGCCTCGTCTAATTCAAGAAGTTGTTTGATTGATAAATATTTTTTTATTATCTGCAAAAGTATCTCAAATCTGAAATCTGAATTCGAATCGATCTTCTGTCCTCTTAAACCATGTATTTGGAAGAGAATGCTCGACATTTTTAATCGAAGATTCATTCCTGCAATACAGACAGAAATTATATAATTTTATAAATAAACAAATTTGTTTCGGCATCTTAAATTTCAATTTGCAAAATATATAATAAACAGATAACAAATATTCTATATAATTTTTTGATTCTATAGCCTTAATTCTGTCATAATTCTACGGTGTACAATTAATAAGACTAATGATGTTCTAAATTTAGATATCAAAAAGCATATGACACATAAAGTGGACGTAAAATTGAGAATTTATAGTCACAGATACACAGATTCCGATGAGCAGAGGCGTCGAAAAGTATCTGGAATATAGGCGTGAATATTCGTGCATTGAAAATATTATTGTCGGTAAAGAACAAAACTCGAAAATTACGAATTTGAATATTTCAAGACTTTAAAGATAAAATTTAAGAACTTAAAAGTTTAACATTTAAAAATGAGAGACACCGTTTTTTTAAATATTATTGCTGAGGGTATTCTATTTAGGAAAGAAAAATTGTAAAAATAAAATTCAGATTTTTTTCGCTTCGTTCATTCCGATCGGAGGGCTTAGAAAAATTAAAGGACACGCACATAGTGGCATAAATGTGCAATTTTTTGTAAAATTTTATATACGTTTATAGTTGAACTTAATAAACACAATGTAATTTATATTTTTAATATTTTACTTTTATTTTTTATATCATCTTCCTAAGGTTTTCGTAATTTTCAAATTACTAGATGTCGTTACAGCTTATATATGCCGATTCCAATATTTTTGCGAAATATAATTTTATTTTTTTAATCACTGTACTCAAAAAAGGATATTGTACTTTCTGAATATGGAAATGTAAAAGTGTAGGCTTAATGTTGTAAAAAAACTTTTATTCGTGCATTGATTATACAGATGTAAGGCTTGATTGTATATAAAGAAAAATAAAAAGTAAAAAGACCTTTGAAATTTTTTCTGATAAATATTGATTTAAAAAAGTAGAAATTTGAATTTATTCATCGCAATTTCAATTTGTCGATAGTCATTTTGTTTAAAAAAAATAAACTTTGGACTAATGTACAACGTAGAATAATTCCCTCTCTTTTTGTACAATATATGAAAACGTAATTTACAAGGTAATGAGCGTTTAAGGAAGTGGTACTAGCCGACTTATTGTATTTCAGTGCTTTTTATAGTTAAATATGATTAAATCACACGAGAATAGAATAACAAATAATTTATTCCAATAATTATAAAATATTTAAATTTCCGAAAAATTTAACCTACTTTTTACTGAAGGTCAAATGAACATACGCGGCGTAACGGCGGGTTTTCCAATAAGATTGGATTATATATATATATATATATATATATATATATATATATATATATATATATATATATTAGGTGTGTTTTCATACACTGAAAGTTACATACGTTGACAAGAAAATACCATTGCGTGACGAAGCACATATATGACAAATTAATACACGATTGAGTCGGCATAACAAATTGCTATGCTAAGGTGAAGGCTAAGGTTAGTGCACGTATGATTGGCTGCATAAAGACACGGAGTTATAACATTGGAGTTATAATATGTTCTTTTTGAAAGGACTATCGATACTAAAATGTCATTAAACAAAATAAAAAAAAAAAAATTAAAAAATGCCAATTGACCATTATGGTTAGCTATAATGAATTCTTTTGAAAACAATCATATTTAGATACGTACATTATTACCGTCTTTACAAAGTACTTTAACGCATGTTTGCCCATAATATGACTTATTCTCTTTGTGAAATTTCTCTCTCTGAAATTTCAATGTTGAACTTCTCAACTATAAGTCCTTACATAACTACACACATATTATGGTGAGATTATTAAAGTTTGCACGCTTTTTATCCTATTTTATAATCTCTTAAACACGATACGCTCGCGTGCACACAGGGATAAGCCCGATATTTGTTTTATCGGCAAAGCTGAAATATATGCCGATCCGCGTGAAAATGCGTATGAGGCGATCGTTAACGTCCCAGTGATTTTGCCCCATCGCATAATAAATTCGAATAGATATTATATTCTCGAATAAATGCTCTGTATCGGCACGGGGGCGCGTTAAAGGTGCCTGCCCGCACAGGTTGTTACAAACGTATATTTTATGTATGATATATATATATATATATATATATATATATATATATATATATATATATAAACGCGTGCTCGAGCACTTGATTCTTCCAACCCAATGATCCAGAAACGGACTCGGCACCCATGCAAAACAGCTTGATTTCCCTAAACTTCTCGTCTATGTACGTTCACGTTCGCATATATAATAACGGCGGGCCTTTTAATACTAATTTCATACGTGCATCCGTTCCGGGCAGCTTTTTTCCATGCCTACTAATACGCTTGCTCCGTAAATTCGCGCACTTACCTTTACCGGTGTTTCGAGTAGTTGTTTATGTTACTTACGCCAGTCGCTGAATTCATTAGCTCCTCTACACCGTGCTGCGCTATTTAATAGCACTTATATAGATGTCTTTTTCGCGTCTTTCGCATTACGTACTGGAATTTCTCACTTTGTATTTTCGGTCTCTCACTTTTTATACTAAATTTACATAATACAAGTAAAAGTAAACTCGTCTTGTATTACATTTTTGAATAATTATTATAATAAAAGAGCAACGTTCTGCCCAGGATAAACAATTCGATTGTAAATATTTGGTAGCTCTGGTAAAAGCAGATGCAGATAGACTAAGCGCAGGGAACATCAAAGATAGGAATCCATGCCCAAAATTTGTCTGTACCAAACTGAACTATACTAAGCCGTGAACTTCAAAAGTGAATTATCCGAGGATATGTATAATATTATTCAACTTATATATGTCGATTTTGTCGTAATATTTCATGATTTGATAGTTCAGAACTTAAAAACGAAAGAGACCTTTTGTCAGATATTATTATTAGGCTTATTACAAGGCTATTATGTTTCCGACACAATTGAATTTGAATTCGAAAATCCGTCGGATAAGGAGGGAAAATACTGTACCGGAAAAACGCCCCTCTGTGTATTAGTTGTATTATAATTAGACAGATACACCTTAAAGAACATTAAGCGCTGAAATACGTTATATTTTACGTTAGAACGCAACGGCTTCGGAATTTTTCATTTGCCGGGGCGTGATTTTTCAACCAAATGCGTCGCGCGCTAATGCAATTTAATACCCGTGTATAGAAATGTACGTGCTATATTAATCCAATTTTTTTTTTAAGCACGACTTGGGTGTCCCGCGCAGAAATAGCAGCCAGATAATTTATTGTTTCCTATATGAATTTTTTTGGTTAAATCGTAATTAGGCTCCCTGTTTCTCTTTCCGTCTCTCCCTCTCTCTCTCTCTCTCTCTCTCTCTCTCTCTCTCTCTCTCTCTCTCTCGCCCTTTCGTCGAAACGAGTTTCGTGCAAACCGAGCATAACTCGGTCGAAATTTATTCAAATGTAACGTCGAGCGCAGTAACGTTAAATTCAAATGAGAATTGTCATTACGAATCGTATAAGATTTAATGACTTCCTCCACAACTTCCTCGGCGCGGTCCTCGACGTGCGTTTGTGTTTTTTTTTTCCCCTTCAGCCCGACTTTTTCGCGATATGCATAATTAGTCGCGTGGCTTGTTGTTCGCGCGTCCGCGTGCGCGAATTCATGCGCGGGTGTGTATCTGCTCGTGGGCTTTTTTTCCTTTTTTTTTTGTTTTTTTTTTTTTCTTTTTTATAACAATAATAGGTCTTCTGGAGAAAATTGTCTTACGTGCCGGAAAGTAAGGGACAAGCGAATTGCACGGTCGGGTATACGCGGTATACGCGGTTAAGGCGGAATATAAGTGAGGCCATCGTGAAGAGAACGCGGCAGAATGTATCCCTCGGTGTGTCACAGCGCGGTGGGAAGGGGAGGGGGGCGAGAGGAGGGTATCGATAGCCGAAGTCTATGGAGTTCGTGTGCGCGTGATATTTAAAGTTTCTATTTCAAGTTGCACGTCGGAACATTTCGCAAATTGAGCGAATTAACAGAATTTAATGGAAAATTTAGAGAAAATTCATGGGGCTATATATATTATATAATAAACTTCTAGGCAAGTACCTGGGTTTATTTTTCATATGCAGATTTTAAATTTCCATACAAAGAAAAAAATATGGTTCCTGTAGAAAAAGATAAGGCCATAGGTTCAAAATTGGGTCTGTAATTAGAATGGCGAATGGAGTGACGAAAATGCCTTTGATCACGGAAAACGACTTATTTCTTATAATTGTTTTTTTGTTTTTTTTTTTTTGTTTTTCTTCAGAATCGCTCGTATCACATTGTTTTCGAGAAATTCCAACGAGTTAGTTCAGAAGAAACAGCCCGTTTAAGAATATTATACAACGGAGATCTCTTATTATTACGAAATAACGTACGTCGCGGCGTGTAAATTGCACGCCGCACACTGGGACCGACTGCATTGCCGTAGAACTTCGTCGTCTTGAATTCTGATATGTATACGCAGCCGTGAGCTCGGCCGCGATCCAATCGCGAGGTCTCGAGGAGCGCACCGACTCGGATGAGGCGTAGCTCTTTCTTCCACACGTCCTTCACATCGTCCAAAACCATTTTATTCGAATAATTTCTGACAATACAATTGATCTTTCGCGTGAACTTTTTTCTCTCCTAGATTCGGCGAAAATTTGGTTGCACTGCTAAAGAATAATGTCATTTTTGAACTGCTCGAACATAATTAATTAGAGATTAAAATAAATTTCTAGATCACCTGTATACACTTATCGGTCAAACGATAGGGTGACCTGTCCCGTAGTCTACGAATATGTTCTAAGAATAAAAAGAAAATGAAGAAGACTTGTAACTAAGAAGAGATGTTTTTTCAGTTAAAAATTCAAAATTAACTGGTTGACAGTGAAATGTACAAAAAATAAATATAGCATCGCAACAATTCTGTAATCAATAATAAACATTTATGGAAATTTCAATAGGTCTCTGCTGCTAGAATAGTATTTATCATAATTGAGCCTCGTCGTATAATTTTAACTGAATGTCTTTTTTTTTTGCAAACAATATATACTCGCCTCGAATATACTTACATATCTGGTGCTGTAGAGAGTCTTCGTAAATAAAATTTCGCAAATTCGGGCATCGACAGCAACAATCCACCGACCAATTCCTCCATGAATGCGAAAACAATTAAAATATAAGCCTTGCGTAGAGAAAACGCGTTTTTCTTTGTATCTAGAAGTCCTTTTTTAAATTCATAAATTGCCCATACAATCTCCGTAAGAGAATTGTCGCGGCCGGACGCTCGAAAGTTTTGCGTCGCGTTATGTACTCGTGCGGATGCGCGCACAGCGCCGATCAGATTTGCCGAGTCAATAGAAGGAAAAAAAAAGGGCCATTGCTGGGCTTACGCGGCGAGCAGCAGCAGCAGCAGCAGCCGCGGAACAGACGCGGAGACGGCGGAGTCTCGGGTTGGGAGGCGCGCGCATGGGGGGGGGGCGATCGGCGAGATGACGATTCGACGCGACAGCGACGGGACTCGTCGTTTTTATATCAGTGTGCGTGTGTATCTATATATATATATATATATATATATATATATATATATATATATTATATCATATACAAGAGGCCGGAAATGCCGCTGATGCGCGCGTGCCAGCGCGCGGTACGTCTCGTCTCCTTTCGATTATTAAGCAGATCCGGCCGACGCGTGCGCGCGCAGCTTTAGCGCGTCACTGCACAGGCTGATGATATATATATATATATATATATATATATATATATATATATATATATATACACATACATATGGTGCAGTGGGCGAAAAGCGTTTCTCTCGGGCGAGTAGCTGTATTTCGTATTTTAATATGCGTATTTACGTCATGGGAGTGCAGCGATGGATAAAGTGCGCGCATCGCAGTGGGACTTGAGCTTTTTTCGTTTCCATTTTGATTATTTATATCAGTCTCTTTGTGGTGACGAGAGACAGAGGCGGAAATTGGGACGTTCGAATAATTTGCAATTATTTTTTGTATTTGATTTTTTTTTTTTTTTTTTTGGTGATGCAAAATGTTTTACGACGCAATCGTGTTCTATAATTTGTAAAGCGATCGCGTTCATCGGTTGGCGACATTCGGAACGACTCAATAATGGATGTGTGCGAATATCAAACTGGCATATACGTGCGCCGCACTAGAATTAATCTATAATTATAATATTTATCATCCATGCATTCTTTTTTGACGTGCGCTCTTAATAAAGATTAATATACAAACTCGTGCGAAAGAGTTAGAGATAGAAGCAGAGAGAGAGAGAGAGAGAGAGAGAGAGACAGCTCTTTTATACATAGTTGTTATATCGGCATAGTCATATAAGATAGTTCTCGCTTCTGCAACTCGCTATATCATAAAGTATTTTAAGCGATTGCTATATTATGAATGTAGTAGAATTAATGAGCGAGCATCATGAGAGGGAAGAAGTGGAGGGAAAAAATTACATAAAGTATGCGGATTATTGAATTATTCCGTTTAACACTAAATCTGCCGATAATATACGTAGTGGAGAGATTGCATAATCACGGACTGCGTTACAGACGGGAGGCATTGCGTTAGAATCACGGTATCATCGTACATTTTTCATATTTATGGATTTTCAACGAATTCTTTTTTTTTCTTTTGTCGATTGCACCATCAGCGCGCGCGAGAAACTTTTAAATGACACGCCTGGTGTGTAATATATACGACATAATAGCTGAAATGTCTAATAAAAAACAAATATATATATATATATATATATATATATATATATATATATATAGCAAAAAGTATACCGAAATTTTGCATATCTTTCCGGCTTAAGAGCGAGCTTGGCGTTCTTATTAAAATTCCCATTTTTTATGATATTTTACCATATATATATATATATATATATATATATATATATATATATATATATACATGATTATGTAGGCGGTACTAACAAAAAGCAGAGAAATTTTATACAGGATGAGCAAAACGTGCGAGCAAAGCACGTGAACGTAAGTCAACACACACACGCACGCGCGCGCGCGCTTGCGTGCATGTGTGTGTCCATGCATATGCACGTGTGTATATATAATGAGGATATTACAAATACTTGTGCGCGCGGGGTATTGTATTTCGCATGAATTTTTAAAAAATTTTGCCACGTGCTTACCTGCCTTTCTTGCAATTATTCACTACATACATATATATATATATATATATATATATATATATATATATATATATATATATATATATATATATATTAAATGAGACGTACATTTAATAAATCCGAAAAATGTTAGAAGCACTATATTTTGAAATGTTCATTATTATAATATACTTTGATCATTGTGCCGTTACCATTCGCCTAATGCACAGTTTTATTTGTTTTTTATGTTGCAAAAGTCCTATATTCTTATATGCTTAATAATAATTAATTAACTTAAAAAATTCTCATATTTTTGGTACAGATTAATTAGGAACCTTACGATAATATCATATATGACATATCGACAGTAAATGAAGGGGTGTAAAATAAATCATCCATAAATAATTTTCGTGTCAGTATATATATATCGACCAAAATTTGCGCCGCGAATGTATATACAGTACGGACACTTTTGTACGAACCAGTTTGCAAAATCCGGTCTCGATTTGATAACGGCAAAGAGATCTCCCTGCCATACAAAAAAAAAATTCCAATATTACAATGTATGTCTGCTGTTCATAAATTATTCAAGCACGCGATATGTAACTTCCGTACACGGATGTGTGCATGTGCGCGCTCGCGCGTGTGTGTATTTATGTGCATATACCCAATGCATGTCCACATATTATATATATATCTACACCTTTCTCGAGAGCATAACATTACGTTGCACTCTGCGGCAAAAACAAACTCTCCCGATATTATGATTAAGAAGCATCACGAACCAATTTCTGCTTTTTTTTCGGCTTCTTCTTATTCTTCTTCTTGTTCGTTCTTGCTTCAACGGTACGAGGAACTGTGTGTTTGCCATATCGAATTTGCCCGTTTGTTTCTACGAAATTGGGTTTGCTTTTTATGACTCTTTTATTATTTCTCTTGCGTGCATTAGTTCTAAATTTAAGTCCGTTCTAATAATGCGCTGGCTTCTAACGGAGAAGCAACAAGTACAATTGATCGAACAAATACGGATATAGATATTTTAACTTAAAAATAGAAGAATGGCTATTATTAATTTTTATTGTTCTGTATGCATTCTTTTAATAATTTTAAAAAATATGGATAATCTTGTAATTCTATCATAATTTTCATCGATCTATATTATGAATCTATTATTAAAGGATGAACTGGTGAAATGTCAAATTGAATTGAACAATTGTACACAGCACCCAGCACCGTTTTAATTATAAATGGAATTGTAACGGCATTGTCAAGAAAAGGAGTATAGCATATACTCGTAAATATACGTCTATAATATATATATATTAAAAGTGAAAGAAATTTAATGTCATTATTTCGATTGTTTCGGCTTCGTAATGATAAAAATGTTAAAATTAATGTGTTCCAGAATTTCATCCCTATATTCCATTATAAAAAACTTCTACTTTTTAAAAAACAAACGGATAAGTTAAAATTATTGCTTTAAAATTTGTAATAAAATTCTTTGAAAATTCAACTTTATATTTATGATACTTCCTGTCGATTTTCATTAATTCTGTTTCGAGAAATACATGCGTCGCAGGAATAATATGCATTGTCAGCAGAAAAACCAAAATGAACATTATTCGCTCTACATATTTTTCACCAATTTCGGCATTCGATAGATTTTATATTTCCAACATTTTTTTTAATTAGACGCGCAGGTTGTCCGTTAGTTTATCAAAACGCATTAATGAAAAACTATATTTTGTATCGAATACATTTTTTTTTCCACTCAAAATCTTAAAATGCACAACTTTCATCCATTGGCATCTTCGTTGATAGAAAGCGACATCCAAAAATTTGAGAAATGAATTTTCGAAGAATAGCTGGGCTACTTTCGAAACGCCAGACTCTGGCATGAAAATGAACAAGATTTCTTCGCGAAATTTATTCTCAGATCGTGTGCCGTATATATCAAAATTTTTCACGAACCGGATAAATTTAATTTTGCGCCTGAATTTCAATTCAGCGCTAAACAAAAAAAAAAAAAGCAGCGCCGAACAAGCAGGGCAAATTTAGTCGAAGTGGTCTTATTTGAAAAAAAAAACTGTGTTATTCGAGCGAAAAATAGAAAACAAATAAATAAGACTTCGAGTAGCGAAAAGAGAAGTAAATTAATTCCTCGACAGATTATTTCGAATAAATTTCATTTAACATTATTCTCTACTAATTTGAATACAAACATAAGATCGCGTGATAAAATTTTTGTTAAATTCATTCGTGAAAGAATCATTAATTTGCATCTTTGTTACGCGTTACGATGACGTTACTGTGCCAAAAATCGCATGGTTATATTTCATAAAAAGTTCGGTGATCATTATTGAGAATGCGAAACGATTGTGTAACTAAAAACGCGCTGTATGTTAATAAACCTGGATTTATTATTGTAGAGGAGTGGACGGGAGGCGCGCGCCGTCGCAGCTGCGGCCATACATAAGGCGAGATCCGGGGTGCGCCAACTTGTCTCGGGTTATGCGTCATAGATTGGTTTTACACTGTCATGATGGTCATAATACCGATATTGTAATACACCCAACGACCCATCTACTAGGTGGTTCGCCGACGTCACCATGGCCCGTATCGCGAAGATTAAAATTTAGGCATAACGTGCTTTCGCTTAGCGAAAAAGTTAATTCTACCGACAATGGGAATAATATAACAAAAAAAAAAAACTGTCAAGTAACGTGTCCTTAATTCGTCTTAAGCTATCGTCGAAAAGAAAATTTGACGAGAAGTTCGACTCCCTCGTTTAATATCATTGAATATTCAAGGTTTATAATCTGTATCAAATGCCGTATTATACAGGACAGTCTTTTACAATAATGTCACTTTGACTGGATAGATGCGAAAAGATTCAGTCTTAAGCTACTGTAAAATAACATTGTTTTCAAAGGATCATCGAAAATTCTATCTCTAAATTGAAAACGGTTGAATAATTATACGACTTATTTATGACAATTCCAACACAGTTCCAAATCGAATCTTTTATTCTTCAAAAATGATTCGGCCTATTCTCCATTTACATGAAAAATCTTGACCCCGATCTTGACTCCGTTTTCCACAAAATCCACAAAGAAGTTCGCGGGGCAAATTAAAAGCCGTTTCATTTCATCAAGTATATATAGTAATGCGATCGCGCATTGCCTCGATCTGTTTTCTTCTTCTTCGCTTGCTGCAATATATATATATGCATAACACGGCGCCCGCAGCATCGTTTCTCGATCAAATCGGCGTCCGTCGAGAGAATTCCGCGAACGCGAAATTGTACGTTTAATAGAGCGATCGCGCCGCGAAAGAACGAGAGAGAGAGAGAGAGGGGGGGGAGGCGAAGACTCGACTCACAATGCCGCCGTGTCGTTCCGCGCAGGCAGTCCTGTCGACGTTTTGCGCCATTCTCAGCCTCGAGGCTGGAAGCTCTTGGCCTTGGCCCGCTTTTCCTCTGTTTATCCATCTTCGCTCACCCCCCCCCCTCTCACGCTCCCACCATTTATTTTTTTACCCCGGCGTTCGATCGACAGAGGAAGAACAACAAAATTCATCGATATCGAATCATTGAATTGGATTTTTCTCTAAAAGGCGCCACGGTAGAATCTTTTGCGAACTCGCGATTCTTGTATTTATAAGTTTGAATTCATGCGGACGGGTTTGGGGATATATTTCGGACTATCGGCGCCTTGAAATTCCGGAACGCTCGAGTGCCCGAAATATCCCATTGAATCGTTTTGCCGCGCGCACTCGCGGCCGATTATCGTCGGGAGGGCAGAGAAATTTCGGGAGTGATAATATTTTAAGAGTCGTGTGGTAGAATAACGGCGGAATTGGCACGTTTGCGCGAGCGAACTTCGTAGAATGCAGGCGCTGAGACGGAGAGGAGGAGGAGGAGGCTCTTTTTATAATATTGTTTTACATTACAATGCGCGCAAATGGCGCAATAATTCGTCGGAAATGAAAAATAATTTAACGACGATATTTTAGTAGGAGTACGATATTTTTATATCGTCAGTTTGCTGTACAGTTGCGGCTCAGGACCGGACTAGACTGAAAGGAGGCCCGGTACCTTCTGTATGCCCGATGTCCCTTCGAAAGATCATTTTCAGATCAGTTCAATAATACACGTAACAAGAGTGGCAAAAAAAGAACAATAACGTTTTTATGTATCAATTAAAAAAATAGAATTTACTTAAGAATTCTTTTCTGTATTTACTTTTAGCGAATTCTTTAATTAAGTCACTATAATCTAATTATGTCAATAAATCTTTTTCGATGGCCAATGTCGCTAAAGGAGATGAATGACTGTCTAAAAATCTTTTTCACTTTATTTTCCTACTAGATGTATACGTATATTTATTAAACGTGTGTCTTATACAACTAATTCTTAGCGAATACTATTCATTCTATGAGTTTAATTGAACAAAATGCAATCCTGAAAAGACAAAATTCAATTGGCGCATACCCTCGCCTTAATCCCACGTCTGTTGTTAAATTGATATAATTAAGGATAATTTACACCGATGTTGTTAACTTTTTTCTTCGTCGACTTTGAAAATCATTGAATGTAAACAATATTGATTAAGTTAAGCTTTTCTCAAAGTTGATGCTTCATTTGCACTTTATTTACGTATACACACATATATAATATATTTTAACATATGATAAAAATGTAAATGACTTCCATTGAATGGTAATTTAAAAACTATAATTTTTCCTCTCTTCTTTTCTGTTCCAGGTAAGCATAATTCTCCTGTCAAACGGAATCCTAACAAGTGCAGCGCAATATTATCTATAGTAAACACGTGTACGTGAGCATATTTTAAAATTATATTATAAATAGATGATAAATAAAGAAAATCTATACGTCGGTTATTGCAGAGGCTACACTTATTGTGCATAAATATTCGATGCTTTCTGACACATTTGTATATGGAAGGAACCTGACGGGGCAAGAGTGGGGGGGGGGACCCAAAGCACCAACAATTACAAATTGACAATTTTCCACGATATTGGGATGAATAATTATATGCAAGTGAGCGGCAATAGAGAATGGCATACGAACAAGAAAACGGTATGCACATTTATATACTCAAAAGAAAAGTGTGAAATTTTGCTCAACTACTCGGGAAATAAGTTATCGAATAAAAAATTTTTTTTCTTATAGAGCCGCATTCTCAATTATAAAGTCCGATAGCCTTTAATCGGGTCTTCGAGCGGTACATTATTAATCGCGAGGTTTACGAGCCGTTTCTCACAAAGCTTTTTTATAATTACTACCGATAAATTGTTAAATGTAAATAATTAAAACGGCGTAAACTGAAAATTGCGTGCAAAGAAAATCGACGTTATAGATTAGAAAAGTCTTCGTCTGTTATTTATTTTAAAGGCTGCGCCGAACACAATTGAAAAGTATTACGATTTACAGTTGCTTATTAAAACTATAGTACTGATAATTCGCCACCCTCTGTCTGCCTCTCTGTCTTCCTCTCTCGCTTAGTTTTTCTCCCTGGCAATAAAAATAGTTTACTCTTGATTCCCGTTCGATCGTATGAGGGGCAGACACTAGCGATGGATCTCCAATAAAATCCTCTATATTACCCGGGCGGTGAGGTGGGGAGGGAAGGAAAGATAGAGAGAGAGAGAGAGAGAGAGAGAGAGAGAGAGAGGGAGAGAGAGAGAGAGAAAGAGAGGGAGAGAGAAACAGAGAAACGAAATTACACTGACAATGTATATGACGAGAAGGGTGGAGAGCGACTCGTCGAATTTTGTGGGAAGCTGCCTTTCGCCTTCGAAACGCAGATGCCGCTGCTGAAGATAAAACTCGTAAATATTACTTCAGGGTCGGGACATCGGAAAGAGGTATGTGAATAAGTGTGAAATTCTGTCGAAAGTGTGTGTGTGTGTATTGTGTGTAAACATATCTCATACAAAGCATGTATATACGAGAAAAAGCAATGGATTCGTTGAAGTTTTTAATACATGTTAAAAGAAGCAGGTAACGAAAAAAAAGGATATAGGAGATTAACAATTATTCAACTATAAGCGTATAAAATAATAATTAACAAGAATTAATATAATACAAATATAGGAACTGTAACGATTATTATAGTGAATGAATGCAAATGGAAAAAAAATCCATTCGTCATCGGGCTGCTGTGCAAAAATAATGAAATTGTACGAGGAAAATTTCTGACTATGATCATTTAAACTCGCACGTCATACTTGATTGGACTTGTCGTTGTAAAACCTGGTTCGTACTTTCGTGCGCCCAATCGAATTTGAATATTGACACAGAATATTGCTGATAAAAGTCACTGCGAGTCCAATGCAGATGCCTATGTATCTTTGTCCATAATATTATGAAGCTGACGAGACATTGGATTTGGTGGCGGGGCCGTTGATTTACCGACACTTCCAGATTTAACCGTATATATTATACGAACATGCAAAAGATACGAGATTTTCCAATATCACGCTTTACTCGATGTTATATATATATACCAGACATATGAGAGATTCAGAACTCGAGACTAAGTCGTGAATTACGACCCCTGGTGATAACACCGAGGATTTTGAAAGTCCTTCAATATTATATATATATATATATATATATATATATATATATATATATATCAGCCCAAATTGGAGATAAGACATTTCCATTTCGCGCAATTGCCCTCTTACGAGATTTCTGCGTATCTCCAATATTATTTAAAACGAAGACCTCTGTATAAAGTATGAAACATCGAAAAGGAAAAATAATTGTTGCAGAGAAGATATATCAATTATTATATGTGTGATATATATCAGTTACGCTTGTTGTTGACTGTTTTTTTGCTTTTTTCCTATAATTTATTTGAACAGCTGGCGTCTAGCATGTATAGTTGTATAAATGTACACGAGCGCGCGCACACACACACACATACACACATACACATTAGAATACACCAACGAAAATAGAATGGTACATCTAACGACACGCATTAGTTTAATTATAATTATATGTACCACAAATTTTGTGCGAAACCCCTTTTCATTTCTATATATATATATAGAAATATATTCTATATATATATATATATATATATATATATATATATATATATATATATATATATATATATTGAACGCCTACATTTTCAATGGCCTTATAAATGAACTGGGACTGGACCAGTCTGCTTTGTAATGTGTCTCATATGCCAATGTTGCATAATGATGGGAAAGTGCGCGGTCACGTTTATTTCGTCGTTTTTTGCCTTCTCTTTCGGCACTGCGCAGAAATTTTCAAGGCTACACGCGGCAGAGAGTAACTCGTCGAATTTTCAGAAGACCTTTGTAAGTATGCAGCTTTGTTAGAAGACGGCTTGGTACACAAATAGCATACGATTGAATTATTATGGAAAATCATTTATACATCGTCTATGATTTTCTTTCAAGGTGCAATGAAAATTCAATTTTTAATCGACGCCTATTAAATCCATCGCCTTTAACTATAGATGCGACAAACTGTCCGTTAATAAACAAAAAAAAAAAAAAAAAAAACGTTCTGTAATTAGTCCGGTCGATTTTTGTCGCTTCGTAAAATATCGGGTCAATTTCACGATGAGACTAGAGAACGATTTTGTAAGTGTAAGGCACGCTCTTGCAAAACTCTCGAGGACAGTGTTTTGCGAGTTTGCCGATCGCTGCGCCGGGATCGCGAATTCGTTCGCAACGGTAAGCCCCGATCGACTCCAAATTTATCCGCAACAAATTTTCCGTTCCGAGCGCATACGCCGTAATTCCGTACTCAAATCCAAACTCCGTCCGATCAAGCATCTGGCCGCTGTCCGTCGGTGTATTTGTAAAAATTTTTTTCCACTCGTATAGACGAAGGCGTAGCGACACGGGCTTCTCTTTGTTTTTTTTTGTTTTTTTTTTTTTTGGACGATTAACACGCTCTCATGACTGACTCTATTGAATATCCAAAAAAAAAACAGTGCCCGCGCATTCCAATAAAATCGAGAACGGCCGCGCGAATAGTTGGAGAAAGACGATCGGAATGCCGACGCGGACCGTACGTATGAGCATATATTGTCGCCGTCTGCGCATTGCACCGTCGACTATGGAATTATCGTTAAATCTATAATGGGGACGTGTAATGGCAAACCTTTTGTGTGTGTGTGTGTGTGTGTATATGCATATATTATAGAACATATATACGTAAATTTCATGTTCAATCATAAAAATCACACGGACTCATGACAATATGTAAAAAAGTAAATATTGAAAATATATCAATCGGAAGCTTTCGAATTTTATATAAGCCGTCCTAGATAAATCACGAAACTTTTTTCTTCTTTTTTTTTTCTTTATGAAAGAATAGTATATACTTCTAACTTGTTTAATTACACGAAAAGCAAATAACCGAGCTCATTATTATTATATACTTTCCTTTAATTTTATGGATCAGCAGTACGACAGGACTGGTATAATATTTTTTTGAACTATTGGCAAAATTCCAGCGCAGCAATTGAATTGAACTTACGGTTCGCACAATATTCAGTCGCAATAATGTATAGATATATTTTACAGAACAGATTTGTAATCTTGAGATTGTAGCTCTTGATATAATTCTATACGTATATAGGCAAATTTTGACAGGAACGAACCAGCAACTCTCACTTTCCCTCCCCTTCTTTTTCTCTATCTCTTTCTAGACTCTATTATATACATATGCATGTATCTATGTGTATATATATATATATATATATATATATATATATATATATAAGCTCGTGCCAAGACGTTATTACGTTTCACTTTAGGGCCCGGGGCGCGTTAGCCGTGGAAACGCGCCGACCGCGCACGAGTTACCCAACGATATCGCCCGGAGACCGACGCGAACTTAATATTGAGCAAGAAGATGATTAGCGCTCCAGAAACCTGGAAGCCGAGGCCCCATCCGCCAAAACAGAAGCAAAGAAGAAAGAAGAAAAAAGTTTCTCCCCTCCCCGGATACTTGCCCCATCCTTCCTCTTTTTCCTCTCCAAAATTCTTCGCCTGTTGACCACGCGGCCTCATTTGTCTTCCTCGTTACTAACCCCTTCACCCCCCCTCACTTCACCCCCCTCGTCCGTCTTCCTTCTTCTCCTCCGTATCCTCGTCTACCAGGGGAAATCTCAAACTCTCGAAAGTTTCAAATTTAGTTTCCACGTGAGCAGCAGTTTGATCCCCTTCCACTCTGTCTCTCTCTCTCTCTCTCTTACATATCGATTCGATAATTAATTAGACCCGGCAGCCGCGCGTGAACACGCGCTAATGGCCCGGATCGGCTAAAGCCAGCCTTTTAACATTTAAAGCGCGCGCCATTACGGTCTGTGTATAGACTGCGTCGGGGATTCCTCGCATAGATTACGAACCGGGAAGTCTATTAGAATGTCGCCCCAACGGGTCCTATATATGTAACATTTCTCGAGAGCCGCTCGTACTGATATGCGATTTAGAGGCAAAAAAAAAAAAAAAAAAAATTGGTATATTGAAAGAATTGGTTTTAAATCGACTCAGCGACAATTCACTCGTCGAATTTCCCAATCGTCGGCGATACGACGGCTTGATCCGACATACATACATACATACATATATGCATACATTTACATACATACGTTCACATGCATACATACATATATACATACATTTACATACATACGTTTACATACATACATACCTATATATATTTCAGAGAAGACCAAAAAAAAAAAAGCAGGAAAAAAAATTACACGTCAGCTGCCTACACAGATCCTTTCCCCATACGCAATCCCAAGCTTATAAATCAGTTGGCCTTTCGTTTTCTTTCTCTTTACGTCGTGCACGCGCGAAAAGCCGCGGACGTGTACATTTCATATAAAGATATACCAAGAAAACGCGGATATATACATATATTATACTCGCGCACACGGGGACGAAATCAGCGGCGGAAGGGTGTTTTTCCCCCGCCCCCCCTCTCTCTCTCTCTCTCGTTATTGACGGAGCACCTCGCCGCCTTCCCCTCACCTACCGTCGCCCGCGCCCGCTCGCACCGCCACCTTTCCCCGGGGGCGGCGCGCGGCCTCTGGCATTTCCGAAAGGCAAACTGGCATTACGCGCGCGCATCGACGCCCACGCGAATTCGTATCGAGCGCCTATATAAATATTCATATATATATCTACATGCGCGCCCGTGCTTTCGCGTACGCACGCACACACACACACAGAGAAAGAAAGAGAGAGAGAGAGAGAGAGAGAGACGCATATACGTCGGTGTAAATATGAGTATATATATGGACAAACGGGTTTTCGCTACCAACGTGCATCTATTTATATTTTGGGTTATATGGATTTTCCTTTCTCTTTTGCGCACCTTCGCCTATATAGGTCGTGCGTACATTATATATATATATATATATATATATATATATATATATATATATATATATAATACGAATAGGCGGGAGAGATTTTTTCTTCAATTCTATTACATTTATGCGATGATTTATGCTTGTTCCATATATATATATATATATATATATATATATATATATATATATATATATATATATATATATAAAATCATTCTTTACTCGACGTTAAATCTTAGCGGAAATTTTCGCAGCTGTTTGCATTTGAAATATTACTATATGTAAATTCCAACTGGGGAAAAAATTCGACGCGCGTTTCTGCATTAGGTCGATGCTTAAATCGTAATTAATACTTCTTCGGCTCTCTGCGTGGATGATTGGTGATAATTTTTTGTTTTTTGTCCTTTTTTTTGTCCTTCCCTCGACGAGAAATTATCTCGAAGAAAGTTCTTATGAGCCGTATATAAGCGCAATCAATGTATAGAAATGTCGATATGGCTTTATATTACGCACATATGTATATCGAAGTTTTCATACGCTTGATTACAGCTTCGGCTTTGGTCGTTTATATATTCGAGCGTGACGTGAATTGAAACTCGTTTAAACTCGTCAGAAACAGACTTGCACCAATTAGAAGTTATATATGTATATATATATAGATTGATGAAAGGATTAATGAATTTAAATCGTATTACAGCCCATTATTATTATGTGCGCAACTTTGCAAGTGTGTTTTTTTTTCTCCTCGATCTGACTCTCGATCGATATTCGCCGATAATTCGTTACATTATAGAGTAAAATATTTCGATTAATATCCTCATAAATCGTCCGTTTGCCAAATATAATAAGTAATCATTCGATGATCAATATTGCGCCCGACTAGTTAATCGAGTCCATTGCTGCCTGTCCAGTTCAATTCGAACGGAATGTCGTTACGTTAGAAATTTGCGATTTTTTAAATTTATTTCACAAATCCCACGATCGAACGATCCACTATTTTATATTGCGCCAATTGATCGATACTTCGATAAATAATTTTTCTACGTGAATTATCGCTCTATCATTCGCGAATCGTGCAACGGGATAGATTAATCTTCCGGGTTCTCGCCTACGAATCGCGCCCGCGCCGTTCGATTCCCGTGCTCGCGGGGAGGGGAAAAAAGTACGGCCCTCGCCTCGGTACACAAAGGCCTCTCGTACTTACGCACCCCGTTAAAAGAAAAAAATCTCTCGTTTCGTCAATAAGGCCTTTCGGCGCCAGGTCAGAAATCTACCGTTACATCGTACTCGTCCGTGATAATGCACGTCCGATCATTGGGTATTTTCATTGAAAATTGCGCGCTCATATTCGTTACGTATTATCGACGGGAGGTGAAGAATAACGTATGCGTAGCGCGTTGATAAGAATTAGCGCGAGAGCGCGGGGTAGAAGGGATGAAACGTGCTCGTCTAATGATTAAAAATAATCTATCTGAAGTCTATACGGTTGATCGGATATATTTTTTATAAAAGTCACCGAATACCGCGGCTGTGATAATATAAAAACGCGCGCGGCCACGTAACCGTCTATTTCATTGCGTTACTGTTCATTGTATCACTGACTATTTTCATTATCGATTGTGTATTTTGACATTTGGACGGCGTTGCTGCTGTTTTCGGCTGAAATCCGTAATGTGCGTGTTCATTATAGTGGGATTAGAATTCCTCTGGCCAACGCATACGGTACAGCGTACTGTTTGGCTTTTGGCGTTAAAAGTAACGATAGGCGAATATTAAAAAAAAATCATTTATTTACCGACAGCTGTATATGACCAAGTTAAAATCATAAGTAGGATAGGTACATATATGTTTCGTAGCTATTCAAATGTTATTCAATTTAAGCACGTAATGTGTGACTTTTATATTTTGTAATTTTAATAATTGTACAGATCAACATGTATATATGCATACATATTTCAGATAAAAATATAATGTTTTTTTTTCTACGCTAATTTAAACCTTTGCGTGGAAACGGTTTAATTTTTTAATTTAACGATCATCTCTTTATATTTAAAACTGTTTGAAAGAATAAAATCTTTCATATCGACATGTTGCATCGTTAAACTAACAGCATTGGGACTGTACATATAAAATGTGTATATATATATATATATATATATATATATAAATTCATTTAAGAATTATAATTTATCGAGAGAGTTTTCAACAACGATTATATCTTGTCTCAGTCGATTGTATTGTATATGTAATATACGATATATATATATATATATATATATATCGTCAAGAAGGAGCAAATAAAAAAAATTCCCGTCCCAAAGAATAATAAGACTTTCCCCAGAAATCAGAATCCAACAGACGCGCCTGTCGCTAATCAGTTTACATTGCGTGTGCAATTCGCTTACTGCAGAGTATATTATATATATATATATATATATACTAAATATATATATATATATATATATATATATATAGCATCAGCACACTGCGCTGCGCCATATTTCTCGGTCGTCGCCGTCTCGTCTTCCGGCGGGAGAAAAGCCATACCGGAGCGCTTTTTTGCCGCTCCCTCTCATCAGGAATGCCGATTACATCGTTCCGCGAACTAATTTATAATCTCGGAGTAGAGCGAGACGAGCTTGGGACTCTTCTTCCCTCTCTCTCGTTCTCCCTTCTCTCCTGCCCCTCCTCTCACTCTCTCTCTCTCTCTCTCTCTCTCTCTCTCTCTCTCTCTCTCTCTCAATCTGCGAACGCGGTTTCGCATTGTCTCAGATTGAAACGTCGCGTCGCGTCGCCCGGAACGCCTCGCAACGCCAGGGACTTTACGACTGCCGCCACCTCACAATGTCCATCGCTGTATCTTTTTCGCTTCGATTATTTGGACTTATTGAAGGACTTGAACGTTCTGTATTCCAAGAGTTTACCTCGAGCACCGGCCGACTAACATACACGAGTTAACGGCAGAGGGAACGGATTCGAAAAAAAAGGGTCGACTCTAGGCGTGCGAAAGAATTTTTCAATTATCGGGGGACAAACACGAGTCCCCGAGAGCGAGGCAGTCTACGTACGGGCAATTTGTATTATAAACGATTTTTGTTGATCTTGCTTGATTGCAATTTTATCGGGAAAGCGATTTACAATTTCAGCCTGTAAATCCGACGATTTTAATCTTTTTTCAATTCTCTCTCCTCTCTCTCTCTCTCTCTCTCTCTTTCGCTGCTTTATTCGCGAAACTTTGTCACCGATACACATTGGCATCGATATTTCCTTATATACTATAATATTACCGCCGAAGGAATTTCGACAACGGATGAAATTTGATTTTATTTTAAACAATTCCTTCGTCAACGCTTGCAATTTTATTCGATGCTGCTGAATCGTGCGAAACTTGAAAAATCCGAAACATGTTTTACAAACGGAGAGACAGAGAGAGTGAGAGAGAGAAAGAGAGATGGAGAGAGATAGCACGCATTTTTAAGCTCGGATAAAAGGAAGAATTGAAAAACTTTTCACTGTCCAGAGGATAAAAGAGCGTTAAGACCTTTTTCTCAAGAGATTCAAGAGGAGACCCTCGAAATTATTTCTTAATCAAAGTATCACTCGAGAGAGAAATAGAGACAAAAAGAAAAAGAAACGAGAGGAATCCCTTTTATCTCAACGTGCCGATTCCCTCTGGTCTACCTTTTACCTTCTTTGCCCTTTGTGATTATATATATATATATATATATATATATATATATATATATATATATATATATATATCTAAAGAGAGGGAGAGCGAGAGAAAGAGAAAGAGAGTGAAGTTGAGTTGTAGGAGAAGCCCGAGCGAATAAATTCTCTACACAAGAGCTGGAGTTAGAGTGAAAGAGAGAGAGAGAGAGAGAGAGAGGAGAGAGAGAGAGAGAGAGAGAGAGAGAGAGAGAGAGAGAAGACAAGGCAGACGATGAATGTTAGGCTTCCGCGGTATTTATCTCTTTATTTCAAGGCTGCCAAGGTCGGCGCTTTTCCACATAGCTGCGAATTCTTCAAAGCGACAAAAAAGAGCCTTTTTCACGTCGGTGCAGAAACGCCCACACCCACACACACGCACGCGCACCGTATGCCGTACAGTCGCCCTCTCCTCTGTCGACGAGCCAGAGAGAGAGAGAGAGAGAGAGAGAGAGAGAGAGAGAGAGACGGAGATCACACACAATGCGAAAAGTATATAGCTCTAATCGACCCACTCGGCTCTTTGCTGTTCTTTTCTTTTTGGCCTGTGATCTTTTTTTGGCCTTTTGTGATTTTTACGCGTTTCTTTTTTCGTGCTCTCTTTCGCGAATGCGGCGGAAGGAAGAACCGCGCCGGGGTCTGTTTAATTATACTCAAAACGATCCGTAGGTCGAGTGTCCGCGCGATAGAAATGTGGCTGGCCACACTCTTTTTCATGTTAACAATTTATATATATATATATATATATATATATATATATATATATATATAGCATTTGACATTTTTATCCTTGACGTTATCATTCATATTCTATTACGGAATCAAGGTAATTACGCGCGCCAAGAAAATGCGTAAATTGTGCGACAAGGCAAGTTTTTCAACGATAGCTTTATACAGTATCAGATCTTTCTTTAGTAATATCACACACGGGATGTTTTACGTTTCTCAGTTCTTTAGCGAGACAATTTTTCCACGACTAATACGAATATCACCACATACAGAGATAATAAATATTTAGAAAAAGATGATAATATTCTAAAATATTAATATAGCGAAAGACGTATTGCATTATCGACAGCGAGCCCCATTTACTGGACGGAAAGCCAAATATAAAGGATCAACGACGAGTTAACTCGCCGTAACGTATTATATTTTATATCATCAGCGATTTGCGGGATGATTTTAGGGGGGAAAACAATTCATTTATTCGATTCTCGCGCAATAGTCCGTAACCTGGACAAATTAATATGCTCGGGACAATGCGTCCTCAAAATTTCCCTCGAACCACGGGGCATCGGGACGTACGTTGCAAATAACGCGCGTACCCGCGGCGTCGTTCCACTGTCAAATGCCGGCATATAATATTTCTCAAAGGGCGATTAGTGATACTGGGAGGATTTGGCGGCGCGTATCGTCGCGTTTAAAATGATAAATCGAGCAAAAATGTAAATTATATGCCATTAATGTCTCGGCGAGTATGATAAATGCAGTAGGTAGACATGAACGGGGAGAGTATATTATACGCGTACCATATATATATATATATATATATATATATATATATATATATATATATATGCGTTTGCGAACAAAATTGAAATTCTCGAAGAAAGTGGCTCGAGTCCGATTTTACCTTCGGATTTAGACAAACGGCCTACCAGTTGTTTAGATATATATATATATATATATATATATATATATATATATATATATATCGATTGTACACTTTAAAATACTACTAATAAGTTTTAACTGCGCAATTTACAACGTTACTTGTTGGCCAACGTGAATTCGTAGCACGCCTTGATAATGACTATCCTCGATAGTTGGATTATATACTATATTTTTCAAAATTATTATCTGTTCGGTCGGCAATTACATACTCAAAATCTCTGGGAATTCAACATGTCGGTATTCTGTTTTTATTGAAGCAAGTATACAACATATGTAGGAAGGCGCATTTTAAAAATCGCATTGATATCTATTTTTCAACTTTCAACTTTATATACCCATTTTCACCGATTAAATTAAACGCCCCTAACATATATATATATATATATATATATATATATATATATATATATATATATATATGAAATTAAATTTCCAGAATTCTATATTTAACTTACTATAATAATGCAATTTATCTATTTAATATATAAAAAATATTTATAACAATTTTAGATATTTACATTTAAGAGTAATCGTTTATGCTGTTTTCCTTTGTATTAAGAAATCAAAAAAAGTTAAAGGCTGCATTCTCATTTACCGGAATATAATCAGCCCTAACAATCCAAAGTTTTTTTGCAGATATTGCAACTATAAAATAACAATATGAAAGAAAATTGGACTATATATGTTGATCCGCATTTAATATTGACGGTATAGGTCGAAAATTAGTATATATATATATATATATATATATATATATATATATATATATATACTTTATTCAAATTGAATATCTACAAGCAATTAGCACATGCCACGAAGTAGTACAAGCCGCAGAGGAAAGAGAGTAGAGAGAGAGAAAGAGAGAGAGAGTGAGGGAGTGAGGGGGAGAGCTAAAGCCTGGTAAGGAAAGCCCGTTGGCAGCCAGACCCCACGATGTGTCTTCGTTTTATCAAAACGACCGCAGACGACACCCGCCCGCGCTCCAATGGGGCTTTTACCTGTACGATGGAAACCGAATATATATATATATATATATATATATATATATATATGTGTGTGCGTGTGTGAGAGGAAGAGCGTAGAAAAAGTTTCGGCGCTTCTTTTAGGCTGCGGCTGCGCGGCACGCTAAGCCACACTCCCCTTTTGATTGGTAACATCTGCTTCCATTTTTGCCAAGTTGAATATAAACAATATATATATATATATATATATATATATATATATACACACATGCATATATATATACATACACATATCGGTGACTCTCTCCTTGAATCCAGCGAAACTCCTCTGTTTTCTCAAATGTCGCAGGAGGTTAAGTCGCGATAAGTGTTTCTCGGACTGTTTCGACATGCTGGGCATGGGCGGGTTATTACAGGGCTAGTATGCTCAAGAAAAATGGGATGGGTGGCTGTGAGCAATTGATCTAGGTCGTAATTAATGTATAAACGACCGCGGGCCGTGCAGACTGCGTTGAAATTGCTCAAAGTGTGAAGCCTATTATATTATTTACACGATGGGGAATGTCCTAAATCCGGTACCCTTTAGACATCATGACAGGGTTCAACAGGAGAGGATCCAGCGTGATACAAAGTAAGAGAATTATTGACAATGAAAAGGACAGTGCAGGATAAGATAGACTTTTAGTAATGATTTGTAAAAATATGGTGGGATTTATATCAAAGAAATACAATATTGTGGACACTTAGTAATGGATAATGAGCTTTCATCCATTAATGATG
Source organism: Sycobia sp. Sy_11 (assembly GCA_018907035.1). NCBI lineage: Eukaryota > Metazoa > Arthropoda > Insecta > Hymenoptera > Epichrysomallidae > Sycobia > Sycobia sp. Sy_11. Next base: position 554,788 of record JACCIC010000080.1, on the reverse strand, counting down.
ATCTCAATTCTGATTTCTACTAATTTTCTGTTTCGCAATTGAATAAATATGGCTTACTTAATGAATTCACAGGTTAGAAATATGACTTTAGGTTATTAAATCTCACATAACCTTATCGGATGTGTAATTCACACGTCTTGCATTATTTATTCTATCTTTCCCTATTTTGTCATCACACTCTGATATTGTCAACCCAGTTTTCTTTATCTTATTCCCAATATTAAACTGCGACTTCGCTTATATTTCTTGCAGAATTTATATCGTACCTTCTATTTTATAAAACATAAGTGAAATACTATGTAGTTCATGATATTAAAATCTTGCTTTTTCACATCCTTTTCTGATCAGTATATTTATTGAGAAATAATTAACTAGTTTAAATTTTAACTGATATAATTATATTATAAAAGAACATGCGTATTATATTTCTTCTTAATGTCAATAATAAGAAACTTTTTATTTTTCTACAAATCCAATGAAAATAGTCCAAATCTTTTTAAGAATATAAAATGAGAAATTGATTTATATATAGTTTATTATCTAATTCAGAAAATATTATAATAAAAAATTATTTTTGAAATCGTTGAAAGCATTTTCAATTGAAAATGTGATTCCATATAGTTAATGGAATATGCAGAGACATGTATATATTTTTTCCGAAAATTTGTTTATAAATATTGCATAATAATACTGATTTGTGACTTTATTTGAAAATGCGCCGAACATGAGAAAGTCAAAAATCACAATTTTAAGTTAATGAATCATAAACATAATTTTAATAAAATGGAAGCACTTCAATGAATTTCGATAACGTAAAAAAGTCAATATTTATTTTATTTGTAAAATATATTTACTTTTAATAAGCAATTCAAACCCCCGAAGATGCAAAAGATTTACATAGATTAAAAGAAAATAATTTATTAAATGAAAACAGGCCTCAGTTCGTAAGGCATGCCCAGAATGCAGTCAGGCCAAGAAATAGTAGATCAAACACCAACAGTACAAAAGAGGAGATCGAGCAACAGATTAAACAACAACGTAAACAGCCGCTTCAATCGCAGCTTAAACAAGATCTCAAACAACAGTCTAAGCTGCAGCCTAAGCAGCAGTCTAAACAACAGCTCAATCAACAGCCCAAACAACAGCCCAAGCCACAGCCCAAGCAACAGCCCAAGCAACCGCCCAAGCAACAGCCCAAGCAACAACAGGTCGAATCAAAAATCAAGGGGAAGAAAATTCAGCAAGTTGAAACAGCGAAGCAGTATCATAAGCGGAAATGCAGCGATTGCGGCGGAGTCTTCTACTCAACCGATCCCAAGTAGCGCGACGCCCTCGAAAAAAGTGAACGAGCTTATTAGCGAAGAGGAGAGGGAACAAATCGACTCCTACTATTATCTCGATCTTAAGTCCGTCGACAAAAGAAAAGTTAAGAGGAGCATCCTCGTGGGCGAGAAGATCTTTCGGTGCAGGCTCTGCGAAAAGTCTTATGCCAGGCTGGACAAGTGCCAAGTGGGTGGTTGCACACGTAATCCTATCACACCACTCCTGACGTACTTCCTCAGCCTCCTTTCGTTCTATCTTATTCTTCTCTCCCCCTCTCGTTCTCTCTCTTTTTCTTTCTTACTTCTCTTTCTCCCTGTCTGTTCCGAATAAATTTTTTTTGGGATTGCCTGTTCCAGGTCCACGTGTGGCGCCACTACAACATGCTGCCCTACGTTTGTTACGCCTGTGACTTTAAGACCTTAACCGTCACCGGTATGCGCGGCCACGTGAGAAAGTTCCACCTTAAGCTGAAACCGTTTAAGTGCGATCTGTGCGACAAGAGTTACACGGTCGGGGCTATGCTAAAAGAGCACATGATCACGCACTCGGACTCGCAGCCCTATAGGTGCGACTATTGCGATTACGCGTGCTTGAATAAGCGAGTGCTGATCTCGCACCTGACCAAGCACAAAGCGGAAAAGGTACTGTAAAAAACGAACGACATTAATCATTCGCTTGAGCAAGGTCTTTATGGGACATTAATAAAAAAGTCTTTGAAAAGAATGTGCTGTATTTGTGCGTAAAAGAGACAGCACGAGGTTGGCAACAATTTGGCTTGACAATGTTCACGTAAAAGTTGAATGATGTTACTATCAAAGTTATCGCAAGGTTCAGCTGTTGCATCAAAGATAAATATCCAAGTTACTCGGTGTTGAGTTGTATATCCTACTCTCAAAAATCGTCGCAATATATTAAAAGTGGATTTGAATGTTTAGGGAACAGCACCTCAGTTTTATGGAAATGCATATGCGAACACTTATTGAAGTTATTCTAATCAAATGCATTAGGATCTTAATATATAGTTTCATCGTTTATTTCTGTGTTTTAATACAGGCACAATATAAAAGTTATCCTTATCTTTGTTAATGTTGATTTTTTTTTATGTTACTATTTGTACATATAATTGTCTGCTGTAAAAATTAAAAGGCAACATATTTATTTCTACGTTTTCATCAGTTCATTATTTACTACTATTTGTGTTTATAGATTGGTTTAGACGAGATGAAAATCTATACAATAATGTAGGTAACGAATCACCGAACAATTAAGCTCGGAATAGCTTTAAAAGGATACAAGCTAAAAATGGCTAATGTATATATTTTTCCATTATATATCGTGATGCTCGATCGGCATAGAATTCTGGAAACAGCCAATATTATATATATATATATACACACACACTATAATATAGTGTAATATAATGTATAAATATATTAAGATACTATTCATCGCTAACTCGTTACGATCTAATATTATTAAAAGATGATATTTAAATTAATTTAAAAAGATTTTTAAAAATTTTGATTGGAAATGAATAATTTTCAATTAGAAATGCTAAAAAAACATAAAGAATGCGTTTTACTAGAATTCAAGTGACTTTTTCAGTTCATCAGGAAAGTGAATATATAGACATACAAAGGTATAACAGATTTGAACATCTTTATAAAGAGGCCTCGATTATTTTACCAGTTAGAGTAAATAGATAGTTTAAAAATAATATTTATAAAATATTTTAGCAGTAAGATAAACATTAATTCAAATTTATTGCTTTGTACATTTTATTATTATACTTCAGTATTTATTTTTTTAATAAATAATAACTTTAAAAGGCATATCATAATCTCAGCAGAAATTGTAAATTAAGATCCTAATGTTATGTGTATAAAAGAACATAAACACAAAGTTAAAGTTTATCCAAATTCAGACGAAATTGAACACTTGTCAACTTTGATTGTCGCCGGTCTGGTATTCATTTTTTTTATACAGTAGTATTAGTAATGACAGCATCACTAGTAATTGGCAATAGTAGAAGAGATCCTTGTAGCAGCTTATACAAGTAGCCTTTCTATTTGCTTAAAATTCACTTTTGCAACAACAGGACATACTGTGCGACATATGTGACAAGGCATTTTACTCGGCCAAAAAAATGCGAGCCCACAGAAACATTCACAAAGAGTCGAACGCCCTAAAATGCGACATCTGCTTCGTTTACGTGTCGTCCGAGAAGGCTCTCCGCCGGCATCACGCCAACGTGCACACCAAGGACTACATCTGTCAGTTTTGCAGCAAGAGATGGACAACCAGGAAAGCACTGCACAATCACGTTTATGTAAGTCACAGTCAATCCTAACGACAGCTGTATTCGACGCACTTGTTCGTTGATTTATGTATCTGTGCACATGACAAAAAAATCTCCTTCCTTGTATCGCAGCAAGTTCATTCCGAGGGCAGGCATCAGTGTCCCATGTGTCCGAACGTGTATAAGAACGGGGCAATGCTTCAGGATCATATTCTAAAACACCAGGGAATCAGAAAGTATAAGTGCAAAATCTGCAGCAAAGCTTTTACTCAAAGGACGCACCTTACGGCTCATATGGCCGTGCACGATGAGAAAAGGTTAGATTCGATATTAATTATTTCATTATGAAATTTTGAGAACAAGAAAAATATTCTATTGATTTTTCAGTCCTGGTTCTTAATGTACGGGATGATAAGGCGATTGGATTAATCCAAATTTTTTTGTTCTTCATAATTACCTACTGTCGCTTACCGTTACTCATTTTGAATTTATAGGCACGAATGCCCTGGTTGTCATAAAGGATTCAATCGACAAGACAATATGAAGGTACACACAAGAAATTGTGCCATATTCTTGGCCAATCCCCGGCTCGCCGAGCTGATGCCCCAAAGACGATCTAGAGCGTCGAGTAACCGAAATAACGCCGTATCAGTTCTGCAAACTGATGATCCTGTGAATATAACCATTACGGTTGAGCCAACACTTCATCCCGATGTCAACATCAAAATTGAACCAGCGGATGGAGTTCAATGAATGGTTAAACCAGACTCTTTAAAGTGTACTTAATGATTTTTAAACTAATTTATCTCGAGCAAGTCAAAATCAATACAGAATATATTATTGATTCGTAACAATTCCAATTGTACAAAAGATTAAAAATATCTAATGCTTAAAACTTGATCCACGAGTTAAAGAACAGGTATATATTATTAAGACTTTAAAAGTATTTTCACATTAGGCTATCTCAAAGTAGGGCAATTCAAACAATAATGATTCACAATTGTAGCAAAAAAAAATATAATTTTAATTCCTTGCGATGATTGAAGAAAAGTTGTAAATTTGCCCCAGGACTGATTATTAAAATAGTCGATAATTCATTATAGAAACTTGTAAGTTGAAAATAAATTCTACGACTTCAGTATTTTTATTAGAACAAAGCATACTGTGTACAAATATCATGTCAACTTTATAGTTTTATAATTCACCACTCTCATTCATGAAACTTATAAACAATAAATAAAAGAACATTATTAATTTTTATAAATATTGACTTTTTAATTATAACATATTTTGTATACGTATAACAATTATAGAATCATTATTATATATGTATATAAGAATAATAGCCGAAACAATTTCTTCAGCAATTCGATTACGTTGCTGAATATCGCCAAGGCCAATCGTGCCTTAACCTGGAAATATTTGTAATTGTTTTAAATTATTATACGAACAATTGTTGATTAACATCAGTCTTTTCTTCTACATAATATATATATATATTTAACCGACCTCCAACGATCCTAACTTCAAGCTCCCGATGAACATATGTATTTCGAATATTCAAATTTGAATGTTGGCTATATCGGCATCAGATAATAAAATCAACAATAATAAAATCAGCTTTGTTCGTACGCGAGCGTTGTTGAAGAACCAAAATTGGCGTCGAATATATATATATATATATATATATATATATATATATATATATATATATGGCGTGAAAATCAGCAAGGAAAAAATAGAAACTTCAAAGTGGAACGAGGCTGAAGAGAATTTGTTCGCTCGATTATCAGCATTGCGTCGAACTTGCCGGTGAAATTGCAAATCTGAAATGGCTCTCTGTCTCCTTTGCTCGATTACCGTGTTCGTCCTTCTTACCCCCCCTCCTCCTCCTCGTCCTCCTCCTCCCTTGACATCATAGAGAGAAAACGCTCGCGGCCGCCGCGACGCCGAGAAATCTTCTCGAAAAGACTATGAGCGAGGATTAAGCAAACAGAGGGGGGGAGGCAGAAGAGTCTCGCAAGGATTACCTTACCAAACAATAGTAACATCGATATATCTGCCCTTGTCTTACCTCTTTGTCTCCTAGGTTTACATACACAGAACGCTCTATTAGCCGAGATTCGACAACTTCCGCCAACTCGTGAACAGGTTTAAATCAGTACTGAGCATATAACTTTTTGAACTTGTCAATTAAATCCAATAGTTGCTTATGGTCCGTTACGTATACATAGTTTATTTTTATTTGCATACGAATGTGACATAGTTAAGGGATGCCTATACGAATAACTTTATGATTGGTATTATACCGAGTCTTCATCGTCTTTTGCTTCACTAAACTGACGGATGCAGTATTAGGAGAGTATATTTGTAATGCGAATTTTTCATGAACTCTCTATATATAAAGATTTTTTGCGATAATTTCGTATTCAACGAAAATTTGACTTCGATTTTACATTTGACCAATACATGTCTTCATATATTTACATTTCGGACAGAGCCTATAATTGCCACGTGACATTTGCCATAACCGGCGTCCTTGATTTTGCGCACCAACAGCTGCGCGAAGTAATTTCATACGTCTTTGTGATATCCGCCTAAAGTCCGTCTCCGTATCGCGAGCGCGGTAAAACTTATTTCGCCGCCGCGCCCCCGCCCCATTCGGCATCCAGCTCCCGTCGGCTTGCGCACGGTAACTATAACCCAATCCTCGGATGCTAAACCGAGCGCGGACCGACGCGATAAAAGTTAATCCGCGAGCCTTGGCCCCACCGCCTCGTACTCCTCCCCCCCCCCCACCCTTCGCCATTTGTCACGGCTGCGCAAAGACCCAGAAGCTCTATACTTTTGCGCCCAAGTTTTAAAGCATTTCCTTCTGTCCCCATATATATATATATATACGGATACGTGTGCTTATTTAATTTGCTGCCGGATTAAATAATATGAAATAGTTCGTTTCAACTTTGTCTCGTTTCTCCCCCCCCCCCGCTCCCATCCCATCACCGCGTTCTGATTACTAACTTAATAAAGCGTTTAATTAAAAACCCATCTCCCAGTCTAACCACTCCGGCTCTACTTTCAAAATTGCTCCGCATCCGCGCCCGCCGTCTATCCGATACAATATGCGTCAGCTCCGTACATGATATCCCGCACTGCTGCTAATCCGCGTTGTCTACGAATTGGAATTTTCCGCGCTCGATGCCGGGAACGATGGGACGTGGGACGTGGAGCTTTGTCCGAGCAAGAAAGAAAAAAAAAAAGAAACACCCGTGCAAGTCACTATGCACGGGTCAAGGTGGTGTATGTATGTGCAGTGGCAAGGAAAAAAAAAATAACTCGCGGAAATCAGTGCAAAAATGTGGGTGACGTCTAAAATGCCGCTGCATCTCTTCGTATAAAGCTGGGAATCGTCGGCGGGTGGCTGGATTACTCTCTTTCTCCTCTGCTTCTTCTTTTTTTTTTATATGTTTTAATTTAACTTTATTGCCGCGGCGCTTTTGTCTGTCCTTTTCTTTCTAATCCCCCCTCCCCCCTCTCAACTCCATAATCTCGCATTATTGACCGTGGTGAGAATTTGAGTTACGCAATCTGGACGAACTGAAATTTTCACGATTTTTCTACGTTTTGACACTGGTAATGCAGTTTTTCGTAATTTAACACCCATACTTTTTTCTTGTACGAAGATAATCTGATAAAGACCGTAAGGATTTTACCGGCTTAATTAATAAGGTCACGGCAGTTCGTAAAGTCAAACAAAAATATGATTATAAAAAGGAAGGAAAATATTTCCAGAATTATTGAAAAGCAATTTATATATATATATACAATAAAGCAACGTGCCTGAATTCGTTTTTTTTCCTTCTGTAAATTAACATCGATATTGAATTGAAAATATTTACGCGCCTCTTTTTTCACATAATCAGACATCCGAAAGTTCGTGACTTTCTGAAATTTTGCAAACTTAAGCGGAACAACTTTCGAGAGCTGAATTCACATTTCCGTGCTGCATTAAATTATTTAATACAGAGTAAATATAAACTGCAGGAAGGTGTACACGGCGAGCTAAGTTTGTACTCTCCGCTCTGAACAGAAATATTAAAAGTTATATTTTTAAAAGAGGCGTGCTTCGGAGCGAATTTTGAAATTCGAGCGAATTTCAACAAAATATTGTGTATACGCTCGAGAATTACGAAAACCTTCGTTAACTAGGTGGCGCTGATAAAATATTATTATCCCATTTTACACTTATAAAAAGTACATATGTATATATGTAATAACATATATTCGGTTATATTTGAATGTTATATCTAAGTTAAATATGATCAATAGAATTCTAACGTAATAGGCAATTTTGCCAAAGCATGCTGTCGCGCTGTAAAAATTTAAAGAAGAAGGACGCCTCGATGCTCGACGTACATCGATATAATTGCCATAATTGCGAAAAAGGATCGGCAATTTGTCATTCGGTACAAATTCCACATAAGAGGCGATAAATTAGGAATGGATGAGCGAACGAGTACTCGTTCGCTCGCTTATAATTGACAGATAGCGCGGTCGGCAACAATTACCAACGTCTCTCATTATCCACTACAAGTTTATAAATCGCGCTCGTTCGCTTCCGGCGATTCGCCGGCATTTCTTATCGGGGCGCCATTGATAGTGCGTTAAAGCGGAGCGACCGTGAGAATGCCGGGACGAGCAGGAGGAGCCAAGACGACGAGAGTCGCGGAGAAATTATCGGCCAAATCGTTGCATTCTCGGCCGATTGATCGGTGGATTGATCGGTGGACGAGCTGAAAATGTTCCAGCTCCAACTCTTCGCGCGTCTAATTACTAAGACATTCGTCGGAAAATCGCGTAAATAAATCCGATCGCGTTGCTCGGGCTCTGTCGGCGAGTAAACTCGCGTTACACGGCGCGCTGTCGCGTCGTCGTCGTTGGAAACGGCAATGTGACAGCTATACGTAGATATATATGGTGCACGATGGGTGACTCCCGACAGACGCATCGGAATATCTTGGTCATTGCGTATAAGGCAAATACGAAATGAAATGGCTCGTGTGCAAAAGTCCAGGTTACACGATGATCGGTTGTGTTGTCGTTGTTTTACTTCCTGGAAAAATTCTTGCGAATTCGGAGTTAAAAATTGAGATTGAAAAGCTAAAGGTACCGTGCCAGAGTCGTTAGTATACAATCGGATTCTCCCGAAGAACTTACGTAGACAATTTTCTGGTTTTTTCGACATTTATTTATTGTATTTATATTTGTACGCGCACATATAAAATTTACTGCGTATGTATACTAAGAAAAAAACATAATGAAAAATTGAGTTAATCCTATCACAATGGCGGCAGCAACGCGATCTGTCTGTTTCCATCATGGCGAACCCCATATTTGATTATGTATATAGATATATATTAGCTTCGTTACAAATCTAAGTAATCTCCGATACTTCTTCTGTATAGGTAATGAGCACACACACACGCACACACACACACACACACACACACATATATATATGTACGCGCTTTCGTTCTAAATCGTTCTTTCCTCGGCTTTTTCAGGTCATCAATAAAATCTAATTGTTTGGCGCTCTCTCGGCCATTGTTTTTACGGTCAGGCGATCTTTCCATGCATATATATATATAGATATATAAGATACGCTGCAGTGCCATTGGTATTATAAATGTACGCGCGCGTGACAATCGAGCGAAAGGTGCGTGGTGCGCCGGCGCGGCGCCGCCAATATATGTATATATATATAAATACATATACACAGTATGTGGAAGCCATTGTTTTGAATAGCCGACTGCGAATAATCGTGTCGCGCGCGCTCTTGGGAATGCCTGCGTCGTTCCCACGCAAGTGTCCGGTGATAGAATTTTTATGGCAACGGAAATTTTTCGCTGCTCTCTCTCCCCCCCCCCCTCTCTCTCTCCCTCTCCTCGCCCGTTTTCGACCTAGGCTCCGTTAAAATTTGTCAAATACCAGCCGACTAATTATAACAACGGTCCGTGAACGTTGTATACCGTGCCGGCGCGCGTTTATCGTCCCCGCCTCTTTTTTACGTTTCCATCTACTTATTTTAATTGTACGCAGAGCGTATGGCGCGCCGTCGATTATAATAATTCGCTGGCCGGTCCCCTCGCCGAAATCGGATCGATAT
>JACCIC010000080.1:515000-540000 GCA_018907035.1 Sycobia sp. Sy_11 | reverse complement strand
CACAATTCGAATAAGCCAAGCGCGCTTTTGTACACGTATATATTTTGAATCTTTTCACTCGGGGCTGTTGGAGAATTAAGGCGAGCAAATATTTTTGCGGATATCGATCGCTGTATACTCATTTATTCGTGATCTATTATATCGCTAAATATTAGCAAGTTGTTCGACGTTTTATCGCGAGTATTACGCGACATGCGTATAATATGGGTAATATGTAAGGATGACATATGACATTGGCGGCGAAGAGCTTGCCTCCTCGATTCGACAATTTTATCCCGAGCGCATGAAAAAAAGAAAGAACGTTAATAATTGGGCAGATCGGATCTTACGCAACCCGTAGTATCTTGAAGCGTTAGTGTCGAATCGGAGCTCGGTAGTTTTCCTCCTATGCGTCGCGATTGGCGAGATATCATATACACATAGAATTAGTCTTGGAATTAGTATTTCTAAGTACAAGTGTACCTTTTGCTAGTGCCACGATCAGTTATGCAAAAAAAAAAAAATATCTTGCCCTATATATGTCCGTAAGTGGATGAACTCGAGATAATCCTGCTTTTCTATTCATTTAAGTTGGGATATCTCGAAAATCTGAACTGTAGCAGAAATTCTGAGCTTGAATTCGATTTTAGCATATCAAAATCTCTCGGATGCTAACGGTGTGGTCGCCGTGCTTCTGGAATTGGAGCAAAATTACGTCGACCCGCGTTATTTTACGGATGCGCCTGAACAATTCAAAGTCACTCCGTAAATAATTTTAAATCAAGTTGATGTTCAATCTCTGACACCCAAAACTGCGGGATTTCACAATAAATCGTCAATAACAAAAAAATTAGACTGAGTATTATTAAAATAATACGCATAAATTAGTGGATAAACGAGAATAGATTTTCTACAGTTAAAGTGAGTGTAATTTTAATGCCTAGATTGACAATGTAAATCTATCAATGCATTGTATTATTATACGTAATTGGGTATCGAATTATCACGTATACGTTGGGAATATTAAGCCCGGTCGTATGTAAGTGGGAACGATTGAAACAGAAAAGGATTACAAGAGATTAAAGACACTGCACCTATAAAGCTTATCGATCTTGTGTATCGGCGTGCGCGTTCTACTTTGCCGCGGGATTAAGGAGTTGCATAAGTGTATGTATATATATATATATATATATATATATATATATATATATATATACACACACATATTTTCTTCTTACAACTCTCTCAACTTTCAGTTTGTAATGCTTGCGATACGTTACGATACGTAGATATATAAATGGAGAAGCTACTTGGTCATTTTTTTTGGGAGCAGCTTTTAATCGCATTCTGTTTATAACAGCTGGGGCTTGGCGTGAAATTTTATATCGCTACAGTCCACCTGTGCTCGCTCGCGGTCTTTGTTTTTTTTTTTTTTTTTTTTTTGAATTTTTAACGAAACCCCGTCGATATCGGAGTCAGCGTTATCGGGCTTTTTCCCGAAACGTAGATCGGCTCGTTCGCGGGATCTCGCGATCCATCCGTATGCATGCATACGCGATGTTTTATAAAAAGTGTCTGTATATATATATATATATATATATATATATATATATATATATCGCGTGCAACAATATGCGGCTCGAATTCGCGGCTGGAGAAAGGGAACGCCGCTTACATCTGCTGCCGTTCGTAGTTATAAAAGTCATCCGCTCTACAGGGTGAAGCGTGCACGTTTCTGTAAACAGGCGTCGGGCCTGTACCGAGCTGGCGATCGACCGAACATTTCAGGCGAGTGCTCAGTAAGTCGGATACTCGAGAACGTTCCTTTTTAATATTTTAATTGTTGCCAAAAAAATTTTTACTTCGTGGCCTACATTTATTTTTCGTCCAAAAATATGATATATATATATATATATATATATATATATATATATATATATATTGATTACTTTGTTTTAGTAAATAAGATCTTTCAAACATGCTCTCGGTGCGTAGTAACGCATATACCTTTGATTTGACAAGCTGCAGGTGAAATCATTTTTTTTTCTTTCAGTATTGGAAGACACTCAAAAAATCTTAATTTTTAATTTTTAAGTTTTTTCTTTTAATTATATATATATATATATATATATATATATATATATATATATATACACGTACCCACCGGATACATAAGCAAACCCATTGGGTCGTTGCGCGCGTCCGTTCGCGTTTGCGCAGTAAACGAACGCGGCCGATGATTTCCCGTGCCCCGGCTTAGTAGCGTCGAAGTGTGCCAAAGCGGGGGTATAAATTACGAGGGTTTCTTCTCGCACGCAGCCCTCCAATACGTGTATTTTTCATTTCGCTCAATGATCCCCAACCCCCCTCCCCTTCACCGCGACCACCGCCAACCACGAATCCACGCACCGGGGAGAGCCGCGTTCGACTCCCCCCCCCCTCTCCCGCATTTGCCATTCGGGGCGGGGGGGCGGTGGCAGAACTTGGCAGTCGGTCGCGAGAGAGGCGCTGGGAACCGCTCCAAATAACGTCCCGATGGAATTTCATTAGCCGTCGCGCGCTTCGCCCCCGCGAGCTCGACTCGAACGTACTCTCGGGGCTCGCGCGCCATCCCTCCCGAGCCCGGATCTGCGACCGAATCCGAAGTTGCCCAAGGCGCCGCGGAATTCTCGGATTTCGCGGCGGCCGGGCATAATCGCGGATTCGCTGCATTAACTCTGCCCCCGCCCAGCCTCCCGCCGTCGCCCTCGACGCCGAGCACACGAGCCGCCGACCACAGATTGCGCTAGATGCGAAAAGCACGCAGCGCGCATCGTTTCGCTCGCCCTTCGTTCTCCGAGCCTTAATTCGACGACTACGTCGGATGCTTAGTTTTCTTTTCTTTTTCTCTTCCTCTTTACGATCCCGCTGGGATTGTTCGAGCGACGGACGCGAGAAACGCTGTTGCAACGCGATTCGTTGGCTTGGCATCTTTGGGGTCGTTAACGAAGGTTCTGTCCGTTTAACCGGCTCGTCTCACTTACGCTCACTGTCATTCTATTATTATATTTATTATTACCATTTTACTATTAATCATTACTCGTTATTCGATGATTAATCAATAATATCATTATTACTCGGTAGCCTCGTATATGCGCTTTATCGCGTATATATGCATTGAGTGACACGTCTATTGATTTTATCGAATTATTGCACTTTCTTGCGGCGCTCGGGCTGATTTTATCCCATTCCGAGATCGATTCAAATCGAACGAGATCTCGACGTACAAAATTCGAGCGAATCTATGACGCACAGAGTCTCCTCGCTCCGATTATTATGTTTCGCGCGCACGCGTGTTTACCTCATCGCGTATCGTACATCATAACATAACCGTGATAATGGTACGCGCGGCAAGTTCGTACGATCCAAATCGTGCGAAAACGTAGCGCGTCGACGTTCAGTTTTTTGCGCGTCTTGTTTGCGGAAAGCTGGGGGCGTGGGGACGTCGAAATCCCGCAAACAGCCGACGCTTTGCTACAAATGCAAAAACGTGCATTTTCAGACGCGCGCGCGCACACACACACACAGCGATGGGAAATAATACGTTTCCGCGCATCGTAACGAGCGAGAGGGAGCGAAGTAGACGGGGCGAGCGGTGGGGATGGAAAAAGGCTGGACATACATCGAGCGTGCGGGGGCGCGCGTGTCAGGAGAGTTTTACGGCTGTGAAAAGTGAAACGGCCCGTCGTCGGGGGATATTTTTTCCTTTACGAGCGGTCGCGATAATCTCGAGATTATCGACGAGCGGGACGGAGAGAGTGAGAGACAGAGACAGGCGGATAAAAACGACCATAGTTTTTCAGTTTTCGCGCCTCCTCCTCCTCCTCCTACTCCTCCCCCATCCGCTAAGAACGATCGTGTCTCGCCGATTCTCATCTTGCGCCTCTGCGTTGCTTCGTCTCGTTTCGGCCATTGTCCGTTGCGACGTTGCAACGAATGGAAGCGGTAATAGGCGACGAAGAGTGCGTTGACAATACGGCGTTCGAGCGCCGTGTGATCTTCGATGGCTTTATTCGTAAACAGGGTTTGCCGGCGCTCGAAATATTCACGAAAATCTCGCGTACTATCTGTTAGAATCCCATTTTTATTTTAATCAAATGAACGAACTTGACGTAATTCTTTTCTTTTTCCTCTTATCTTTTTTTACGCATCGATCGAGCGCGTAATGTAAGTGAAGAATCTCTTTTATTTGGCAACTAATCCATCGTATCCGTGGCAAAGATCTGCACTCGGATCTCGGTACAGTTACTCGGCGACACTTGGCGCCGGGGCGCGAGGCGACCGCGAAAATGTCTCGCGCGGCGCACCGCGCCGGTCGTCACGATCGACTCGAGGAAGCGTTCGCCGTCGACGCCAAGCGTCGCCGAGACAGATTTACCGATGACCATCGACGGTTGTCGGGTGAGATCGGCACAAAATTTCCCAGAAAATTCCATTAGTTTCGTGCCACGGTTTGATGATTTTTCGGTATTCGATACTCCGGTGGGGGGGGAGGGGGGAACAAAGCATAACGTTACGAAATTTAATGTAAATATATGATTAAATTTATTGCGCAAACACGAAGTATGAGTTATGTAAAATTTCGCAGACGCGCGCGACTGTGTATACATAACTTCTTACTATGTAATACAGGTATATGTTTATATAGGGGCTTTTTTTTCTTCTTCGTCGTCGCTTATAAAACGTGTAAGCTTTTTATACTGTAACAACATTATTTATATATATATATGAAAGAAAAGGCAAATGGCATAACAAAATAATATACATGCTATTAACTCCAAGTATATATAATCCGTGTAAATAAGTAAAGTTTCATATTAATAAAATACGCGAACCTTATAGATAATATATATAAATATTATACGTTGAATTTTAACAATTTCGCGAACAATTTTTCTTTGCCGCATAAAATTCTTTCGTAACGTACGCGCGTCCATCCATTAAATTTCATTGCCCTCGTTAAATTTAACGCACAATATATATATATTTCAATTTATGCCCCGTACGTGCGCGTGAAATTTCATTGCACACGCGCAAGCCCGAATTTTTGCTGTTTTCGCGTTAATTTCGATCTGTCGCCGTTCAAGAGGAGGGCAAAAAAAAAAAAATTCCTCCGGTACGCGCTAACGTAATGTTAATATAGGAACATTGCGCTAGAGAGAAAACTGTGGCGATATGGTGTAATGTAAACTAAAAATTCACAGCCAAATACTGGGCTCGCTGGTAAGATAATGGAACGATATGACGATGGCGCGAACGTTGGTGTTTTGCTGTCGAACGTAAGCCATAAGTTCCGACTCTTTTCGAGTTTATTCACGAGGAATTAGGTAAAAACGTAAGATGCGCGAACCCCGATCGCACGAGGCTACTCGAACATCTAATAGTAAAACAGCATTCGTAAAAGACAACAAAGTCTTACGAGACTTCTCGTTACCCAACGGCCCGAGAGAGCTATGTGGAACAAGGGGCTGGTCTATTGTCTCTCTCTCCCCTCTCTCTCTCTCTCTCTCTCTCTCTCTCTCTCTCTTCCTTCTCTAGCTTCCTTCAGCTCTCTATTTCCGCCCGTGCGTACACATACATTCACCCCCCGCCTTTGACATCTCTTTTATTTTACTTGTTTGATTGTTGGCGCCATATATTTATATATATATATATATATATATATATATATATATATAATAAATAAAATTAAATTCATCAAAATCCAAACACACGTCGAATACTGCGTATCGACCGTGCGCAATGGCTCGGTGTTTCTCGATGAGCACGAGGACAGGAAGATGATGAAGAAGTAGAAGAAGAATTTTTTTTTCCTAGCCCATTCATCGGTTGAATCCATTCGTCGGTATTCTGGACGAAGGCTGCTACATAGATATATATTAGATAAAGGTACGCACGGCGCGATACGGTCATCGAGGCTTTTATGTAAATATTGTATATATACACTTCTACATGCCTATAACAGACACTATAATGTACTCGTGTGCATGCGGTTCTATTGTATATATATTAAAGATAAAAGCACAATATCGACGCTGCATATATAAATTAGTATGTCGAATTCTCGATACACGCATTTTATAAAAATGTCGTATGCGTAGAGCGCATACGAAATCACGGCGCAGAGGGGGGGGGGGGATTTAATGCGAAAAACAGACGCGCAGCTTTTGTGGACTGATACTTTGTACTGGAAACTAATCGGATTCGTTAATTCGAAACGTTTGGCTCGTCGACGAATGTCCATTGTTAGAACAGTGAAAAAAAAGCAGATTAATTAATTTTAATGCACGTAAGTTAATGAATTTTAACGCACGCGTGTCGAAAGCTCCGTTGATAAATATAATGGGATGCAAATTGATTATGAATTGAAAATTCGAGGCGCTTCGCATGAAATTCGGTGCAAAAGATGTGTCGAAAATGTTTTTTTTTCCCGCGCGCACGTGCACGCATTAATTCTTTCATTTTCAAACGATTTACATCCCTTCAGCCGATTGGCCGAAGTGGCATCCAATGTATTCACGATAAGTAGTGAATATCGACACCCGTTGAATATCATACCAATTAATAAAAAATTTAATCGGGAAGCCATTAAAATTTATCGCAATGATCGCTCAATATGCGCTACTTTATTTAAATAATAACTTTGAGTTATATATATATATATATATATATATATATATATATATATATGTATTTGTGGTGTCGTACGTGCGCGCTCGAAGCACAACGCAAATGTAAGGATGCATATAAGGGTGAAGACTCGGATCGCGGTCTTCTTCTGTACTAGATAACTCCGACGCTTCGCCCCTAATGAGAATTGCGACTGCACGGAAAAATCAAGAGGTATTCCTCCTCCCTCGGTGTACAATGAAAACTTTCGTAATATTCAAGTTAATATACGCGATTAGCGGCACTGCGCGGGAAATTTTGATTAATTTCCATAGGCAGCAGTTCCCCCAGACGAACTATACGGGATTTTCCAAAATGGAACGGAATTCTAAACTATGGAACGGTCAACTAGATACTCATTTATATAATTTCGCAATTTTTTTCCCAACACCGCAACATACTTTGCTCTAATATTGAATTTCTCTCTTATTTATATGTTACAGGTAAGCGTACAGCCGCTGGCGCTTGGTGAATTCCAAACTATTTGGACAGTGTAACAACAACGTACAAAGTAATATATTAAACATTTTAATCCTTTCGATTCCTTTTACATTTTATATTCTTAGTATATCCTTCGAACAATCTCTCTCCTCCGCCCCTCTCTCTTTCACGTTCGCAATTAGCATGATTATATCCTCGTTTATTCAATAATTGAAAAAAATCAAAATTTTATAAAATTAATTAACAAAATACAGTGGGCTCCGTTTACTTGGATATAATAATGATCCTTCTAAGAAGAAAATCTTAATCTAAAATATTAAACATGCAAGATCGACAATTTGCTGATAAAATGCATACATGAAGTATTCACCGTGCAATCGATCAGTATATATATATATATATACAAGTATAATAAATAATTGCATCCTGGTCTCCTTGTATATATCAAGTTAGTTATATACCTTGTGTTTCGAAATAAAAGCAAATACATATATATATATATATATATATATATATATATATATATATATATATATAGATATAATTTAACCATAGATAGAGTACTACTGTTCGAAGTATAAAGGCAAAGTTGTAACATTCTTTGAAACGGCAAGATCAAAGGAAAGCGTATACATAAATAAGGCATTACGTTGGCCATTTTCCTCTCCGTATTATTGATCGTAGATACAGTCCCATTATCATTAGCCGACGTTACGTCACGATCTATGGGAAAACGGCACTGCGACCGCGCCTGCTGTCATTACGCTCGACCGGCGGCCGATCCAGCGGGATCCGTGGCTTGTTTTTTTCTTTTTTTTTTTTTTTATCCTGGGAAAAAATAAATTAAAATCCAGGCCGGACGCAAGGTGGCCGTATCGCGGACCGGTGACCATCCTCGCTGTTTCGTTCGAGAAACGCCGAGGTTTACAGGGCAGATGGCGCGAGAGATCCTAGCTCGGGTCTCTTTCAAGCGCCTCGCGTCGTCGAGTCCCAAAAATTCCCTCGACGCTCGCTTAATGCTCCTGCAGCGCGGCAGAAGTAACTCGACCACCTTCGCGAGATCTCCGCCTCGTTGACTGATCATGACCCGCGCGTTCAATTTCGAGATTCTATATACATACGTATTATACATTATATATATATATATATAATCCAAACGCATAATCTGGATCTAGTGCAAGAGCAACACTTCATAACCGATCTCTCAATGCATAAGGAAAGTCCTTCGAACGCGCGATGAGCGAACGAGACCGAGAGAGAGAGAGAGAGAGGGGGGGCATTTAAGTTCCGGCCCGATCGCCTTTATTCAACACACACACGCGCACACACACACACACACACACAGGCAGACCTACGCAGACCTCCGCACAGCTCGCACCTTTCCCCCCCCGGAGAGCCGGCGCGTGCGCGGGCGATGGCGAAGTGGGCTTGCGTAACGAGCTGATTAAGCGAGGCCCGAGTTATGGGACGGGGGCGGGCGCGCCGAGCGTAATCGCGAGCGCGGGCGCGTTTCGCGGATAAATCTCCGGCCCGCGGGCAAGGTGAAAGCGACGGAGGAACGGACGGGCGACCGCCGCCGCCGCCGCCGCCGCTGCTACCGCGACGCGCGAGAGCGCTTTCTTTCGGCGTCGTGTATGTATATACTATACATACATACATACATGCATACATGCATACATACACACACGCACACGTACATATATATATATATATATATATATATATATATATATATATGTGTGTGTTGTGTGTATATGTATATACTGACACAGGAGGACAACGCGCTGAGATCTAAGTTCCAGTGTAGGTCGCCTGTTGCGGGGGCAGCCCGCCCGCCTCTCTCACTTCCTCCTTTTTCTTCCTTTACACGCCGCGTCGCACCGCTATAGCGATCGAATACACAGACCGATTTATACGTCATGTGACGTCCAGTCATCGCGGCTTTTCCCTCCTGCAATAATAATTCGAGCGTTTAGACGGAACTTTTTCGGATTTACCTGTGCGTGTGTGTGTGTGTGTGTGCGTGTGTGCGCGCGCGCGTGTCGATTCCCCAATTTATTTTCTCCAACCCATCGCGATGAATTGAGGGCTCGTCCGTTACGCGTCGCGATCCCGACGCGCTGCTGAATCGGCGGTTCGCTTCGTGCATCGGCGCCTCTGAGCCCACTCCAGTGTACGGGTGGAATTTTCCCGATAAAACGTTAACGCCCAATTTGCCGAGCGCAATAGCCGAACGTTTGCAGTCTCTCGAACGATCTCGCCCCTCGTTGCGCGGGAAACAATTGTCCGGCTGTCGTCGTAAACTTGATACGCGTTAGAATTCAATTTTCTCGCGCGGTATACGATAATTTTCCGAGAAAACGTTGTTTAAATGTATTTAAAAAAAAAAAAAAAAAAAAACGCCCAACGAATTACCGGTGGCTTTCGCGGTAACGTTCGTCGAAACAGCTCTCACGGCTCACGGACAATGACGCTTCGATTGATAATTATGCAAATAATGACATTGTAAAGTCGGATATATATATATATATATATATATATATATATATATATATAATAATAATAATATTTTTAGGCGACGGTAAATCTTTGCATGTAGGGTTTTCCAGAAGCATTAGACCTCCTTCTGCGGTTTTCGATAAAAATGCACTTTCGTGAAAGGCGACAAAGAGAAAAGCCGAAATTCACGGACCAGATCGGCAATTTTTCAGTGCACTTTCAACCTTCTCTCTATTTGTTTGGCAAGCACGGCATTTTTCCGTATCTCGCCCCTTCCTTCCTTAACGACAGTATCTAGATTTCAATGTTGATGGAAAATGAGATAGTCCAGATATATATTATCGATGATAAATAATACCATAGATTTGCGAAAATTTCGAAAATTCAGCTCGATATTTTCGACTTTTAACCGCTCGACGGACCTACAAGGGCCTTTTTTTTGGAAAATTTTCAGAGTGCGATTGACGATAAATCGCGCGAAACGTGTTTGTACCTTTTAGCTTTGACTACGTAGCGTCGGCATTTGTCTAACTTATGAGTAACTTATCGTCGCTATGCCACCCCCACCCCCTCGACAATATCCAAAATTGTCCATACGCGATTGTCAAACGTAGCGAGTTTAATTGCCACTCGTGCGCCGATCTTCCGATGCATTTGAAGTTGAATTATGCGCTTTTCAAATAACAATTAATAGAGTCGCTGATGTAGTTCCAAAAAAAAAATTCTTATAAATTTAACGTTTGTATGTATTAAAAGACATAATTAGACGACTTAGATCGCTATTAAAAATGAGAATATTAAAACTGTAAAGACATCCGTTGTCGGATACACCAATGTCTATTTAGAAATAAAAGAAGCGTATTATATGCCGGACTCAATTGATTCTACTTACTATATTAATCCGTGTGTGTTATTTGTGCACTGAAAAAAATATTTTCCGATATCAAGTAAATATTTACTTGTCTTGTACCAAGTAAATCATTCTCTTAAATTAAGAAAATATTCAATAGATTTAAGAGTACGTTGTCTGATTCAAGTGATTTCTTCTTGCATTAAGTAAATACTTCCTTGATTTAGGAAAGAAGAAAAAGACTCATTTTCCATTTCATGCATCTTGACTGCGGGGGGGGGGGCGTCAGAGGCCGAGCGTCACGTCGCGATGTTGAACTAGAACGATTTTACTTACGCGTTCCCTGTCCGCGCGTCGCATCACAGCTGTATGCCGTTCGCGCGTCTATAGGACGCGCGCACGCGAAGCAGCCGAGCGACTTTATAAGCGACGAATTAGCGAGCGAAATTTAATCGAGGATCGAAGGCTATAATCGACGTCAAATGTCCGTGTGACGCGATGTATACACGCATATATGTATATATATTCTCTCGACCTCCCCCTCCTCCCTCCTCTCGCTCTCTTTCTCTGTCTCACGAAAGCGGTGAGTGCAGACGGTAAATGAAAGTAAGCCTCGGCGCTCAGCTGTGTGATATATGCATACATGGGTGTGTGTATATAATATATATATATATATATATATATATATATATATATATATAATGCACGTACACCCGCGCACAAGCCGAGGAGGCGACGTCGGCGACGGCGACGGCGACGGTGACACTCGACCGAGCGCTCGCCGGCGCTCAAACCCCGACACTTCGCGCGCTCCCTGCAACTATAAATAATTAATTGGGCCAGGAGCCAATAGCCTATGACCCTTCCCTCCGCCGTCCTCGCTCGCTCGCTCTCTCTCTCTCTCTCTCTCTCTCTCTCTCCCCCTTCACCGTTCAAACATAACGAGCAAAAAGATCTGACCGATTAATTGCAAAAAACGCACACGGGATATATATGTGGGCGTATGTATAGTAACTAAAAATATGTATGATACGCTCTTATTTTACACGAGCTTCGTTTTTCTTTTATTTCTATTTATACCTTGCGCGCATTCGTCAGCAGTGCAAACATCGCCCGTCGCGAATTCTTCAATGCAGATTGAAAATTTTACATATCCATATATACAGATATGTATGTGTGTGTGTGTGTGTGTGTGTGTGTGTGTGTATAATAATGATCAACGGTGTTATCTGCCAGTCGCTCTCTCTCTCTCTCTCTCTCTCTCTCTCTCTCTCTCTCTCTCTCTCTCTCTCTCGCTTTATCCCGCTTTATCCCGATAAGATTATCCGATTTTTTTTTCAAACTTTTAAGATTATCATCTGGCGGACCGTTGCTTAAAACTGATCTGCTCTCCCTCTGTCTCTCTTTTTTCCACCTCTCTTTACGATTCGACGATTGCGAATGAATACTACTCGCTTTTTATCCCTCCTCTATATCTTTGCGTCGAATGAAATCGCGCTGGAGAGGACGTAAAAAATTCCTTTCTCTCTCTCTCTTTCCCTGTCTGTCGTCGCTCTCTCTCTCTTCTCTCTCTCTCTCCCTCTCTCTATAAATTTCAGAAATAGCATCTTTCCCTTTTATTCCCCGATTCTTCGGCTATAACCAAGAGGATGAATAAAATTTCTTTTTTTACCTCTACTTAATTCCTCTTCCAATATCTAATCGATATAGCATATACGTCGGATGTGTAACGAATCCATATTTGTCGATGACGTCAGAGGTATGCAATCGCGCAAGAGCATTTATACATACATAGTAGTATTATTGTTATGATTATCCGATCCCAACGTAGGCGGTATAATATAGATGTTTAAGAAAAGGATGACGTGTAAGAGAGAAAAAAAGTCAAGAGCTCGATTTTAATCACTTTCTATTCTTCCGATTACTATTAATTAACGGCCGTGCCTTACAATTAAACTTGCAAAATCTCGACTGCCCACGCTCTCCTCTGTATTTCGCCAATTATGCGACCTATACAGCCGTGCTCGTTACATGTAAATTTCTTCGTATCTACGCCGAATATAATCGATTAATTAAAAAAAATAAAATAAGTCTACGATATAAAAAAATATTAATTACGAGGCAGTCCAATTATAATATTGCAAAGATTCGTATTTTGCCTCCTGCCCGGGAAATAATTTTTTCCAAATATCCGTCGAAGCTTCATTCTTCCCAATTTGAACGTTAGCGCGCGTGTTTGGCGAAATTCTCATGAAGGGATAAAACAATACAGAAAGGCATAGAGTGTATGTGTGTGTGTATGTGTGTGTGTGTGTGTGACAGAGAAAGAGAGAGAAATAAAATTTAATCACTCTCCTGCAAGGCAACAACCATCCACCTGAATCATCGTGTAGCAGCTATGATCTAAGCTCCATTGCTAGCGCGCTTACAATCCGTTGAAAAAAAAAGAAAAAACAAATCAAGAGTTGGTACTTCCACCCCTCCCTCCCCCCTACTCTTTTCTTTTCTTATTTTTTATCTATTTATCCCAACTAGCGCAGATTTTTCCCCCGTAAAAATCGCGATCGAGGGACGAGCGACGCGGCGGGGACAAAGAAGAACGCCCTCCCGGATCCGCCCTGAAAAATTAACCGAGGGCTCGCGCGGAGGAGCAGCGGCGGCGGCGGCGTCGTCTCAACGTGATTTACGAGCGCAGGGAGGTTGGGATGCCCGAGGAGCCGAGCGGAGGCGGCGATTGGGGTCGAGGGGGGGGGGGCGACGATACGGCCGACACCGATGCAAGACGGCTCGATGGCGCTTTGCCGCGCGCGCGATAAGTGGTATCGGATCGTAGGGCCCGTCGCAAAATCGTCCTCGGCTCCGCTCGCGCCCAAGGTGGACGTGCGCGGCGACGCGCGATAGTGCCCTGATCAATAATATATATATATATATATATATATATATATATATATTGTTGTTTTATTCTATTCGTGCTTGTATCCACACCCCCCCCCTCCGCTCCGAGTAAGAGCGCGCTCCGCTGTAATAATATTGGCCGCCGCTAACCGCGCGCGGGCTCGCGCTAGAATCGGGCAGCGGGAGTCGTTGCGAGCGCGGTCGGTCCGCTCGTTGATCGGCGTTGCTTTTTTTGTTTTTTTGTTTTTTTTTTTTGTTTTTTTGTTTATTCTTTTTATTTTATTTTTCTGCGTTTCTCGTCGAAGTCTCGCCGTACAGAGGAGAAATCTGGAAATCTCACGAAACTCGTGCAAAGACCGTTGTCGCGCGTGCGATGAAAATTGTTACGGGCCATCTTAGAGGCACTCGAAATGAACGTCGTTTGTATCTCTAAACTCTGGATAGCGAGGCGGAATTCTGGAACGGTCGCTTAGACCGACGTCGAAGAGCAGAGTGTCGACCCTTCCCGTCGAGTAGTATGATTATGAAGAAAGTCAGGAACGCCACCGAACGATCTTCGTCGCGTACACAAATAGCGGCAATATCGCAGTCGATAGCCGTATCATCGAGATCGCCGAATTTGTTAGATTTGCTTCGAGCGAGTTCCTTCGTAATTCATCCCTTGCTCTTCGAATATTCTCGTCCTGAACATGAGAGCGGATCGATGCTAAAATAATCGCGTGCTTTAACGAAAAACGGAAAATTATTTGTCCATTTATCTCTCTGGGCGCTCTCTCGAAATAGCGAAATCCACGATAAATCTGCGCAACTCCCCAGTACATCCTGTATCTTCGTGAAAACGCCACGATGCGTCGTTTATCCTTAGCCCCCCCTCCCTCCCATACTTCCGCGCGTCGTTCCCGTTTCTGACTCGTCCGTCAGAAACTTTTCTCGCCCTCCGACTATGATACGTAGATTCAGTATGTCTGGGACATCACGCATTCGGCGAATTCGTCCGGCGACCGTCGATACGCAGAAATGGAGAGGGGAAAAAAGCCGGGAACGAACGCGTCGCGTACGGATGAAAACTTTATGTATTTGCGTGCAGGCAAGTGAGAGAGAGAGAGAGAGAGAGAGAGAGAGAGAGAGAGAGACGACAAAAGTGTGCAAGTGAAACAGAAAGTGAGACTAGGACTGCAGAGAGACAAGAGGACTGCGGATGAGACGTTTGCGTCGCCCAGTAGACAGTCTCGCGCGCGCGCGCCGATGTTTATCAATGGGGAGGACTGCCCGTGTGCCTCGTCGCATATTTATGTGGAGTTCGCGGTCCGTGTGTTTTCAAGAAAACCGCGACGTTAGCTTCTTATATTATCTGTGTTTTTTCTTCCATCCCGCCCCGTCTTTTCCTCCAAAGTTGCGAGAACCACGGGGGGATCGGGGCCGAATGGGTTTATATCCGTCGGCCGACCTATATGTGTATGTATTTATCCGAACGCGCGTGCGCGCGTGTGCGTGTGTGTGAGATATTTACGATTACGTTCGCAATAAATTTCATTCAGGAGCAGATGCCGGCGTTCTTTGTGCGTCGCCAATATTATGAACCCCCGGCTGTACTGGTGTTATTTAAATGAAAACGTTCTAGCGACGTTTTTTTTTTTTTTTTTTTTACTCTTTTATAACGAAAATATCGATACTACGGTCGACATCGTCGGGCAGATTTGGCAATTTGCGACTCAGAAAAGAAGAAATAATGTAAAACACCGCGATGAAACGCCCTTTGCCCGGGCACCCGAGCGATCCGCGCAACAATTGTCATCGCAATCGTAAGTCTGTCAATTTACGCTCGTATTTATATATTCGGGTGAAAAAAAAAAACGAATTGTAAAAAAACGGATCGAATAAAATTTCTTTAACCGTCGATTTTCGGAAAGAACATTATTCGAAAGAGGCAAATTTCCATAAACGTACGTATTTATTTTTTGTCAATATCGTGATTGAAGATCGGTCGGCGTTGCACCGTATGTAGGCAGACGATTGCCCGTGCACGACCACCGATACGCATCGATCCATCATCAAGTCGCAATAACCTGTCTGCCGGGACCGTTGCGGCGTCGTAGAACAATGTGTTAGTTCTCGTGGACAGGAACGAGAACGGCGAAAGAAGAGCTATTCAAGACACGGGCGTATAAATTATACAGCGAAAATTCCAATGCCAAGGAAAGGATAAGGAGTATCGCGTCGCGCGGGAATCGTAAATTTTTAAGATCCTAAAATTGTACGGGCCTGCGTTTTGGGGGTGGAGAGTCGCTAGCCGTCGTCCCCGGTGGCCCTCGATGCGCGCGCGCGCGCGCGCCTCAATTATCGCCGTGGCGTCGATCCCAGCGCGGTAATCGGCCGTCCCGCGCAATCCATCGGTAGTACAGAGTCGAGAAAGATAGAAAAATCATCGGAAATGCTGGATTTACCATCGTGCACCGCGGCAAGTTGACGGAATAGGGGATCTTGTCGGAACGAGATGCTCGGTTCGCTCCTTGCACTGTCAAATTTCAACGGATCATAAAAAAAAAAAAAAAAAAAAAAAACAGGTCAGGTAAAATATTGGCTCAACGTTTCTGGATTTTCGAGTAAAAAAATAAAAAAGAAGAACATTGTAAAAAATACTTAATCCGCAGTGGGGAAAAAGACACGTTGACGTTGATTCCGGTTGAGACCACAGAACTGATGTATGGAACGCCGCCATTATGGGCTAAACATTATTACTGCTGCGCCTTTCCCAATTGGAAATAAGCAAAGAATGAATTTGCAATTTGAATACAATTTGACAGTTATCGAGCTTAATGATCGAATAAAGGAATGTAAAATCGCTGAAAGAGGCGAAGTCTATGTATGTTACCCAAGTACATTGGGTAATAACCGCGATAACGAGATACGTATCGTACCGAGCGCAATTCAATGTTAACTATATTTGGCTAATGGCCTGGAAACGAGAAAAATTACGACGAAAGCGCATAGGAAAGACGAAGCATATCGTAGCTCAACGTATAGGCAGCTCGTTAATGCGATATCGAACGGCTACCAGTGCATATATATACAAAGAGTATAAGAGGAGTATAAACGCGGCTCAAAAGACCTAATTTACTTTTCAGATAAAAATATGTATATATGCAGTTCTCGAAGCCTTGATATTAATAATCACGATAGGGCGCGACATCGAGACTGTGGCGCGCGTCTCGTAGGAAATTCGGGGCGCGGCGATTTTGGAAAACTCGTGAAAAAATGAAAGACTCGTTAAAAAAATAACTACAGCGCGCGAGCGCGCAGGTTGACATTAGTCACGGCGAGCTACTCCTCTGACGCACGGCTGTGTCGTTGCAGTCTCTCTTTTTCCTCTCTTCTTTTTTTTTTTTTTTTTTTTTTTATTAACAACGTTTGCACGACGATCGTTTATCTATCTCTCTCCCTCTCTGTATACAAAGATACATTAAGACGTGTAAGGCGAGGAATAAGATCCGTTAGATTCGCTTGGCTGACTCGGGCGAGGAACGTATTGAACCCGCCGACTTACAGCGACACTGTATAGACATTGTTAGACGTAATTGAAATTTTTTTTCCCGTTGTCAACGTTCGTGAACACACTTGTAGCCTCGCATCCCACTGACTTTGTTGTTGTTGTTCGTTTAATATTCAAGGAAAAAAAATTTGTTTAATTACGAAGATTGAACCTTGGATTTAAAGTCATATTTATTTTTAGCAAAGTTCAAAATCTCCGACTTATTAATTATTATGCCAATTTTTAGTAGAGAAAGGGAAAATGAGAGAGAGAGAGAGAGAAGAAGAGACAGACAAATAGAGAGCAGGTCATTAAATGATACATTTAATAAGTATTTATATGATTAACAACACTCGTTACGATTTAAACTTCCATAAAATTTCTTTCATAACGTGTTTTTACAAACGTGGAAGTTATTATGCACGCATAGCTCGATGCGCACGTGCTCGATGAAAATCGAAGTTACTCACGAGTAGTAGAGTGTAGCCGGCACCGGTTAGACCCCGCGTTACCCAAGCATCGAGCCGAAGTTAATCCGCGATATCTTTTTCGTTAAAATTACCGATCATTTTTTTTCTTTTTTTCTATAAGAAAAGACACATTTTGTTCTCCCCCCCCCTAAATCAGCGAATCGTCCTTTTTCACGCGCGTTTCACGTGCCGCCAAATTATTATAATAATAATAATTATAATGACAATACCAATGATAATAATATAATGATGAAAAACGTATGAATGCGTTTCCAAAAACAAAAAAAGACGGAATAATTTCAAAATAAACGCTGATCCGCACGAAATTCATGGGCCCCCGAATAATGGCGCCGCGACTAACGGCGAGGAGTGCGGATATCGTAATAAACCCGTCGATGCGCCCGCGATTCGGTCTATTCGCGCATGTTAATTCTCTGTGAAATTTCGTAACGCAGCCGTATTGGGACCGCGCACGGCCGGGCGCCGCTTGACCCTGATCCACACGGCGCTGCCTTTTTCCTTACACAATTCCTCCCCTCTCCCCCCCCGACCCTCACCATCCAGGCTGCCCCTCGCTCTTCCTCCTCGCTGGATATTCTCGAGCTGACGTAACGGCAACGCGATCTCCGACTGTTTTGGTATCTCTCGCTCTCTCTCTCTCTCTCTCTCTCTCTCTCAAAGATTTGTTTATTTAATTGCGCGACGGGCGGGCGGGGATTTCGTAGGAACGAGAGCGAATCCCACGAAACACGGACGGTCGTAAAACGAGTCACGAGCAGTGGGACGACGAATAGGCGCGGAATAATAATTATATTCGCGCAAAGAAAAGGACATTTTTTCTGCCCTTCAAAAGAGCGAGGAGCGAATTTTTTCTCGTTTTTTTCCTCCTCTCTCTCTCTCTCTCTCTCTCTCTCTCTCTCTCTTTGTTTCTCTCTTCCCCTTATCGCCGCCGCGTGGACACTGCTCGCGAGCCCATCGGAGGAAATTCGACGATACGATCGTACTTCCCGGGGCTCGAGGCCGGCCTGAGAGGGCCCGTGTCGATTGCAGACGCCGCGGGACTCTCGTAGCAGCGCGAAATGTATAATTAAACGAGAATGCGGGACAGGCGATAGCGATAATATTGATTTATTGTTTAAATTTTCTTTTAAGAATCTTAACGTTATTTAAGCTAAACCGAACGTCTCTTCATTTCTTTCTGCAAGATAGACAGTATCAAAAGACAAAAAAAAATTCTTGTGATTATTTACTTTCTTAAATTAAACTAATAAATATTTTTATCGGTCTCGCAGTCTTCATACTGTTATAATATTATAATGACTGTCGGATCCTCCTTCGTCACAATCAACCCCGAAGATCCAGAAATATAAATTACTACTAAAAATAGAATTAAATTATATTAAAAATTAAACGTGATTAAAATAAGAAATATAAACTATATTAATAATATATTAATAATAATAATATATTACAGTATAAAGACTGTTAGACCGATACATATATTTGTCAATTGAATTGAAAACAGTCGACGTAAGTACAATTTTTTTGAATTTTCATATTACAAAATTTTACAGGTAGAGGCGTAATATTTCAATCGCAGTGAACGGTAAAAAATACGTTATTTAATTAAATGATAGTCGCTAAAAATAAATAAAAATTTTCGAATAGAGAAATATTTAAGATTTAAGGAGCTCGAACGAATATAGTTACTTTCAATTTCGCAAGAACTCCCGTATGTGAAAATAATATTCTTAAAAAAAAAAACATTAGCTAGTCACTTATTAGTTATAAAAAGTATAGAGTATACGTGACGCTCATATTATACAGTACAAAAGTATGTGTATGACAAAAAAATCTTTTAAGTCACCGACTCACAATAATTTAATCGTAGTATAAAGTAAATACAACCGATTGATAAGATACGATGTCGCAATTTCATTGATAGACGATCGCAAATTGCCCGGGACGATTTTCTTGTTGATCCGTGAAAAAGGGACGACTCCCCGATGTATTATTAAATAACTAGAAATTGATTTCTAAACGAACAACAAACAATCTGTCAGACTTCTTGGCGAGTAGTCTGTGTGAAAAAATAACTTTTCTTCTTTTTTTTTTTAGGCATAACGGTACTATATTCGTGCGTAACGATTGAAGCCATCGGAAACAGCAATTATTACCCAGCGCGTACAATTTATAGATAAATATATCCATTTATATGCCGTCTATGTAAGATGGTTGAGTAAATTTTAGATGGGAATTTGTTTCATGAGACATTTAACATTGTGTATATGTAGCTGTAAGGAATACAATATATTATATATATATTATAAGACGATCTAGCCGCGACCATTCATTCAAGAGGTGCGCAGACGAAACTGGACTATATGCAATTGGTGTCGCGATGCTCGTTAGCCGAGTCGCGGATATAAAAATTTATGCAAATATCGACGCGAGAGTACCGATAAGATATCACCCGAAATACCCGTAAAATAATTTCTAAGTAAACGTGAATGAAGCAAACATTCATGCTCAAGAGGAGAGGGGCTGGCTTATTTCTTGACTATTTCGAAGGGGCGAGACGCTTCGAGAAAAACAAAATATCTGACGCGCGTTCCCTGCTCGATTGGGAGCCCGAATCAGTGATCGCCGTCTTTAACGGCCTGCCCTCTTCCTCCTCCACCTGATCTCCTCTCACGCGACACTCGTACACGCGAATCGCGTATATACTTACGCCGTGAGCCCGCGTAAACCGCGACGCTTGTTACTACTTAAACCCAAGACGATAAGATGCTTCGCGTGGCAATTGTACTCCCCGCAATTTTCGTATTGTTTTATAAATGATTGCTTAGACTTACTACTGTTTTAAGAGAAAAAAAAAACGGTAATTTTCTCCTAATCCAAGGATGTATTGTATAA
Organism: Sycobia sp. Sy_11; assembly: GCA_018907035.1. Classification (NCBI taxonomy): domain Eukaryota; kingdom Metazoa; phylum Arthropoda; class Insecta; order Hymenoptera; family Epichrysomallidae; genus Sycobia; species Sycobia sp. Sy_11. The sequence goes on along the minus strand of JACCIC010000080.1, from coordinate 519,713 downwards.
GGTGTGCGTAAGACGTATGGGAAAGTTTTACGAAACATTTATCTCTCTTTACGGAGAATCTCTCTGCCACTCCGCGTTTAACAGTGATATTAAAGCGCGGTGTCGATTTTGCTTCGCAGAGAGTGTCAAGTTTAATGGCGTACGAGTGTATCTTCCAGAGTCGAATACTCTTTTTGGTTATTAAAAAGAATTTTCTTTTTTATATATTTATTGACAATTGATTAGATTCTACAATGAGAGAAATGTGACAAATTGTTATAGTTCTAATATGATCGATGAATTGTTCTCGAGGAATTTTACATCTCTGACAAATAAATTATAAATTTCGATGCGTCTAATTTTCACCTTACGATGTTTTCTGAATAACTTTTATGCAAAAACAAAAAAGAATTTTCTACAGATTTTTACTCGTAAATCAATGTGTTGTAAGATTAATAGCTAACTTTTCATTATTAATATTCATTAAAAAAAAGGAATGCTACAAATTATACAACATATTCAATACCCTTCTAAAAATAGACAGCGAAATTAATAATAACAGTCAATGGATGTTCTGAAATAACCTAGAAATTTACAAGGATTATTTTACGATTGATCGTATGCAGTCTTTTGAACGTTAACTGCTCTAATACTGTGTTAAATTAACTATAAAAAAAAAAATGCTCGACCAATTAGTCACATTTGCATTTTATTCCCGTGACGTCTGGTCTGCGAATTTGCGACAGACAGTGCCGCGCAGGCAATCTGTGCGTTACACGCAGGATATCCATAACGTAGACGCGATTGTAGGCGCGCATGCACGAACGAAGCTCGGCTTTTGACAGTCGCGTGTCGGGATCTAACGTCCTGGCCAACCGACTGCCCTAATCCTCTCGCTACGAGTCCAAAATTCCGAATCCCTTCGTTTTCCAAGCCACGCTTCTGGGATCCGAATTTCCATTGGAAAACTCGAAATACTCCTCGACGTCCCGTTCCGAGTATAGAGGCGCTAATCACATCGGCGACCGAGGTCTACGGTGTTCTTTGTGAATATCAAGCGGGTGTAAATCGAGACACGCAAGCATCGCCGAATTACCATTGTCCTCGGGTTTCACGATCGAGCGCTGGCATTTCTCGTTCGACTCCGATAATTGCATCGAGATATTTATCGTTTTTATTATTTAGTACTTATTGTTTTGTTTGTTTTTTTAATACGCAGCGAATGAGAATTTCGGAGAAGACGTTTCACGTTGATCAAAATATTTTCACATCGTCATTCAAAGCGCTCAATGATATACTTAAGATGCATACTCTCCCCCTCTCTTTCTCCCTCCGCCCCACTCTCTCGCTCTCCCACTGCAACGCGACTCGATCGGAAAAGCTCGCTCCGATGGATAGGGCAGTCACCTTGAACGGGACGTTTCTGCTACAGTTCGCGCGAAAAGTTACCATTCGCTGATTTAACGACCCTCCCTGCCCCACCCTCCGCCTGTCGCTCACTGCACCGTCTGTTTTTTTTTCCGAACTGTTGGGCCGCGCCGCGACGCGCCCGGGAAGATGAAAAAATCGGCAAAGACCGCGGCCGAGAAAACTTAGCAGTAAAAGCTTTATGGTACGCCCGAGGTGATTTACGAGGGGGAAACCGCGAGGGAGTGAGAGAGAGAGAGAGAGAGAGAGAGAGAGAGCAGCAGCAGCAGCAGCAGCTCGAACTATAGCGCGTCCAATAGAAATTGGCGGATAATCTTGAAGAGGTTTCAGCGCGATTGCGTTTAACCAGAAATTGGAGCAACGAGAGCGCCTCGCGAGCATTTCGTTATAAAGAACTGTGTATATTTCCTACATCCCATTCTTATACAATGAATTGTTATGCGAATTGCAAATTTTACGCAGAGAAATTTTGTATTTTTTATGTTTATGTTTTAATTTTTTTATTTTTTGGTTTAACGTTTACGTATTAACTGAAATCGTATGCGTAATAATACGATGGCCAAATATAATCGCTCGGAATCGAAACTGTAATAAGTGCGTCAGAACATCGTGCCGTAACGCGATAGTCGCGAATTTGTCCCGTAATAAATTCAATCTAGATAGCTGTTCGGCAATAATGAAATAATTTGTAATCCGCTTGGGGGGGGAGGGGGCGGACTTGTTTTCATTGGTCGTAAAAATTGTATACGATTGTGCAAATTCGCGACAAAGCGTGTCGTAAAAAAAAAAAGTGCCGAAGTTGATACGAACCTTGCACATTTACAATAATCCGACAATTATATATATATATATATATATATATATATATATATATATATAACCCCATCTAACACAATTCAAACAATTCGTTATGCTAGCCAGTAGAGCATTCGCAAAGAAAGGTGTCCAATCATCGTCTTGGGCCGGGGTATCAAATGGGATGGCGATTGAATGCGTCTTGAATGTCGAGAAATCAAGCGTAACGTCTTCAGTTCATGATTAAGACGATTTTTAAAAATACATTTCAAGGTCAAGATATTGAAATCTTGTGCGCTTAAAGAGCTGACGGAATTTTACAACGTTATGCGCCAACTTGCATAGGTTCGACGAACGCAAAATATTCTTTATTCTTTCTAAATGTATTTTATTAACGGTATATTTTCATTGCGATAAAAATCAATGTAACAAACTTCGTCTGTCTTATCATTATTCTGAACATTGAAATAAGTTTAATTTCCGTTTATTGTCACAATCGATCTGTAAGTGTAAATCTGCAATGTATAGAATATATAAAGAGTACAGCTTTGACAATTCTGTCCGAACTAAAAGTTATAAATTACATTTGAAAATCGATATTCTAGATTAAGCTGTTGCTTATTGAAAAATATTGTAGGTAGCTTGCGTCATTTTAACATTCTGCTGTTTCTGGTTTGTTTCTACTCCCCTCCACCTCGATCCACGTATTTTGCAATGGACAACTGAAAAGCTTCAAATCGTCCGATTGCAATGCCACGTTAAGTGGGAAAAATCGACGGTCTCTCACATTTTTAAGTCTCAAACCATCAAGAGCTCTTCTTCTCGCAATTTATTTTCAATTTTGTCCGTATTTATAAATACTAAAAAAATGGTCTTCTTTGCCGATAATATGCAGTCCTATATAACTTCATTAAATATCCATGCCAATATGTTCAGTACAAGATCGGAAAATCGCGTTTTCTCGATTAGATGACTTTGAACTCTTTATCGCTTCGGTATTTAAATTTCGTGCCGTCAATTATTTCTACGCGTTCCTGTCTCTGATTTCCAAATGTTCCGTTTAGATTTGGAGATTGCTTTCGACGCCCCTGTGACGTATGAATCCCGTTACGTTGTTCGTACTTATATATCCATGATACAATAACAAATTATAGTTTAATCGCAATTCTAATCCGATAAGATAAAGTACCAACTGACATCGGCTTTAGGATATTCAGTTAGAAGTTTTTTTTTTCTTCAAAATTATTTCACTGCCGAATTATTCATTTGTTAAATAACGATAAAATAGTACGAGACATAGTTGTACGTTTAATATAACATACGTCTATAGAACGAGGCCGAATTTCAATGCTGAGTTTCCGCTTTAACAGCAAAGGATTTTACATAAAGCTAGAAATAAAAAATTCTCAACAACGTATTCCGGGATATTTGTATACCTGTTGGAACGGCGCAGCGGGCTTTGCAATCGACCGGGTGCTCGATTGTCGTTTCGCACGTGTATACTTACGTTACCGAATTGATAAAGCACAATTCTCAACCAGGAGTGCATTTCGAGACGGACGGGGGATTTAAACATCTGCTGCGCGCGAAGATTTTAATTGCGAAGCAATGCGGGGGATACGTCGATCGTACATCAGGTAGAGGTGAACCTATTTTGTACATAAGTATTTTCCATTATACATTATACCGGAAGAGAATTGCCGAACGAGATCGCGCGAAAAGTCGCGATTTCGCGGTTAGAGCGCATTGTATATGTACGCGTGTGTATATATATATATATATATATATATATATATATATATATATATATAGTTATTGAATAAAGCGGCGCCACTCGCGGATCTCGGCGCCCAAGGCCGGAATCTCTATGTAAGTAAACGTCGCGATTGTAACATCTGAATCGGCTCGAAAGCGTAATAATAGAATGGCGGATATAAAACTACTGCCAACGAGTAATAAAGCAGGATTGCAATTCCAGTGTTTACACCGTCGCGTCCAACGGTATTGCGCACCATTATAGATTTGGCTCTCGGCCGACGATAGAACTAAAAACCGTGAACGGAAATCTGGCGAAGCCTTTTCTGTATATATATATATATATATATATACATAAATTCAATATAAAACGTAAACGATGGCTTTCGCAGTTAAGTGTAGTTCAGGATGCTTCGGATTTCTTCGAGTGTACCTATATATAAAGTGCAACGGAGAATGTTACAGTACTGAAATCCGCTTATTCGAGTAGTAAAGATCGAAACCGCTAAAGTAGGATAATAGTCGATAAGCTATATTATATATATATACACACGTTTCTACGGTTGCCAACATAACCTGATTTCTGGCTCGATACAAAAAATCGCGAGTGGCGAGAGAGACAGAGCGAGAAAGGAGGGGATGGAGCGGGGGGATATGCAAAGCTTTTAATGAGCTTAAAAGTTAACGACGAAGTTTAAGAAAGCATATAAAGCGAATGGGAATGAAAGCCCGATGTAGCTACAAGCGGCAAGTAAA
>JACCIC010000080.1:465000-512500 GCA_018907035.1 Sycobia sp. Sy_11 | reverse complement strand
TTAACCACGCGGGACAGTTTACGCCCGAGCGATATCAGTCATAATATAATCCGAGCGTGGCCAAGTTGCACGAGATAAAAATCAATTTTACACACTATAGTGTTGCGCCTTTGCGGCTATGGGTGGTGACAAGTGTATTATTTATCTTACATATAAGATTGTCTTGTACTTACACTCGCAATCATTTTAATACATTAATATCTATATAACTATATCATTTGCACGCATATTACTGTCCATATTATATTACACAAGTAGAAAAATAGATGTACTATTTACATATACCTCGTTTTTATTTGTATAATAGTCTTAAGACACTGTAAATAAATATATCATAAAGACATAATAAAAAGTTCTTATATAATATGATATATAATTTCTTAGATATATATGTAAATTTATGCATCTATATTGTAAAATATACATATAATGTATAAGTATTATTTAGCAGATATAGGTTTGGATATACCTTATGGAACAATACGTGGATACCTATATACAAATCAGGATATGCAACACGGAAGTATGCACGCGCACGCGCGCATATACTTGCGTAATCCACGAGTATTTATGAAAGTTTGTTTAAACGAATTATTGACTAGCAACCGGTCATTATTGAGACATTTTTACTAACCAGAAAAATGATCGAAATTTAGACGACAGTTATTCTTTATCATCATTAAATGCCCGATTCATTCTCTATAAACGATTAATTTATTGAGAATTTTTAATTGCCACAATCGGATAGGAAACGCTTGTCATGGCCGGAACGCAATAGCTCGACATTGGCCGACAATACGTTACGGACTCTGTGTGTCACTATATGCGAAAGTCGCGGCGCGAATTTTCGAATTAATTTTAAATAATTTTTGATCGTCCAATGAGGCGGTTCACGCGATTTCCGTAAAATTCTCAAACGGTTAAAAAAAAAAAAAATCAAATGCCTCTCTGCAGTCGCACGATGCCATTTAATTTTCGCATGCGTAGGAGTGCTGCAATTATTGCCGGCCGTCGTTATTATCGTCATTATTATTGTTATTATTATTTTTATTTATCCTAGAAAGACGCGACATTACGGCACTCCCCGCTATTAATCATCGCTTCACCCGTTATGCATTAACATTAACAACTTTACTCGAGATTACATAAATCCCGGGGCCTGGAGCAATTGTAAACGACGTTTTGAAACACGGAATATCTCGGAATGCAGTGTGTGTGTGTGTGTGTGTGTGTGTGTGTGTGTGTGTGTGTGCGCGGCGTGTGTGTTAGAATGGCCGTGAATGCGCAAAGACGACTCGCGTCGACAAAATCGCCCGGGATCATAAGAGCAATGGTGACGACACGCCTTTTATACGACATAAAAAAAACAACAACAACAATCTTTGCTGAATTATATAACGTATGTTTCGTATGTTTTATTCAAAGTATACAGTTTTTGTGTTAACGAGGCCATTATTATTATTATTATTATTATTATTATGTATATACTGTAGTGAAATGTCATTGATTTGGTACTTGAGATCGTAATACAGAAGTAAAAATCTTTGGCGACATTGTTTGACGCGGGCCCGTATGCGTGCAAAATTTAAGAGATCGCGCCGAGTCTATTAAAATAATAAAAATAATAGTAATAAGCTTAAGAGAACTGGGAGAAAAGGGAAAAAGAGGGAACTCTCTTTATAAGATGACTCTAGCGAGGCATACATAAAGGAGCTAAATTCCCGATCGGATCTAAAAAGCAGAGCTTTTTATACATACGAAATTCATACAATGGATAGGAAGGTATATTATATATATAGATAGATAGAGAGAGAGAGAGAGAGAGAGAGAGAGAGAGAGAGAGAGAGAGAGAGAGATACATAGAGGCATGAATTCAACCCGATAAAAAGGTAATGCGCATAGAATCGGCGAAGAGGAGCTTCGTCATCGAGCTTTAATATCCGAGGGCGGCGTTCGGGGTTATAACTCCCCCCCCCTCGACCCCACTCCGATCATTGTTCGCGTATACGCCTCCCTCTTTCTCGATATTGAAAACGTGCGAGCGGGACGGGAGGGAGGACTTTTCGACGAGAAGAATATTCTTTCTTGAAATTTGCCTGTATTTCGTCGATAATAATAATAATAATAATAATAATAATAATAATAATAATAATAATAATAATAATAATATAAATGAGTCGATGATACAGTTTTCAGCACCGCGAGGCTGGAGGGTGAAGAATATTTTCAAGTTTTTTTGGAGATCGTTTAAACAAAAAAGAAACAATCCCGTACTGTAAATGAAGCGCTCTGCTCTCGTTGTTGGCGATCCGTTCGATATCGTTCGCGAGGCAGCGCCGTCCGTGAATTAGCCTACCTTTGTCCGCGTTTGCCAGCTGGGTGGAGAATTATCCGAAGGTGCGTCTAGGACGTATTCGCAAGCGTTCACAATTGGAAAGATCGGGCAGCTCAAACGGGATTGTGTTTTTGCAAACTTTCATTTACATACGCTTGGTTGAAAATCATATTTAATAAAGTCACGTAGATTAAATATATGGAGGATTTAGAAACGTGTCTCATTGCAAGAGATAATTACCTCGTTTCCATTGGTTTTTTTTTTTACGTTTTACGATTGTTCGTTATCAACGACGAACGCGCGATTCTACGAATTAACGTCGAGCGATTTTTTTTTTTTTTTTTTAACGCGACGAAATATTCGTATATTGAAATGGACGAACACTTTACTAATGCATAAAAACTTGCTTAAAATACGTATTTCGCATATCTCATTGGACGGTACGGTAAGCACGCTGCGATCGTGCCAAGAACCGTTTTTTTTTTTGTCGAACCACGCAGCAGCGAAGGGAGCGGCGACTCGGGCGATTCCCCCAGTAGAAGTGGCGCGAGCGGCCAAAAGGATACTCGCTCGGTAACGACCGATTTCGAACGAAATTGGCGGAACGACGATCGAAGACACCGCGTCGCAAAACTAGACCTCGGCACGATCGACGCCGATTCGACGAGGAGACAAAGTCCGAAAGACGTGGAAGTGTTTTTCACGCTGGTTGTTTTTTTTTTTGTTTTTGTTTTAACCGCACGTCAATGGCCAACTCATCGCAGTACCCCTAGTTCGCGCAATTGAGCGTCGACGACGAGCATACGTCTGATGAGAGAGAGGACGAAGCCGCGCGACAAAAGGGGCGAGGGGTTGGGGGAGGGGGGGGGGGAAGAGTCGCTTATCGAGGGCAAGAGCGCGCGGCTCGAACGCGGCGGCATCGACATCGATCATCGGCCCCGTCGTCGCCGATTCTCGCCGGCGCGGCGGGCGCCCCCGTTTCGCGTTATCTCGGGCGCCCCGCGCCCTGCGCCAGAGTGGGGAACGCGTCCCGGAACAATTATACGGAAGTCATCTTCTCGCGCCCCGTGCGCGACGAGAGCGCGCAACGCGTCCCATTGCGCCCGTGGCCAGACCTCGCGTGCGATGCGCTATTAACGCCGCTCGGCGAGCGCGACGAACCGATCGAAGCCGAGAGATATCGGGGCGTGTCGACAGAGATAGAGAGAGAGAGGGGGGGGGTCGACGGCGAGACGTTCGAGACCCGGGTAACGTAATTAGTTGCCTCCTCCGCCCGGATTCTGATCATTCGTACGCTCAGCGCGATACCGACGCGAGTCGTTCTAACTTCGTACTCTTTAAGAGGCGATGGCAATTTCCGGGCGACTTGGTGGCTTTAGGCCTATGATATTTAACACGTGGCCAGTCCACCGGGCGTTGGCCTGGCGTTCTGTTCGTGGACGAGGCGAAAAATCAAGCCTACTAGGGCTGAACCCAATCAGAGATAAATGCCGCGTGGAACTAAAGCTGCGCTTTGAACGGGGTGAGAGTATCGAAACCACCGATGTAGAAATTTATTCTCGGATCTAAATAGCATTGGGCTAATTTTCCTGATTAAGTGTTCGGATCCAGAAGGGATATCTAGTCTGATCCTAGTTCCGATTTGTCCCACTTTTAATAGCATTTTTAATAGGGAACGAGCTTAGATTTTGGTAGGTATACCAAGCTAGAAACTAGACAGAATCTACTCAGAAAATCTAGAAATTAAGCCAATAATAAATTATTCTAATTTTGTTTCCTCGATTCAGTAAATAATTTTTTAGCTCTTTTAATTAGAATTTATAAATTACTTTCTAACTAGATTAAAGGTAAATTAAGGAAAAATAGTAAAGGAAATCTAACTTAATTAAGGATAGAAAGCCTAACTATTTTCTTAATTGTCGTACTTGTAAGATTTCGAGTAGAAAATACATCGTTCTTCCTAATATTGCTAAAAGTTGAGGAAATCTAACTAGAATCAAAATTGAAAGCCTTGTCATTTCGTTAATTCTCCTGCTTGGCTGATTCCGCCTAGAAAGTCGCCATTCTTTCCAAAATAGGGAGAAGTTAAGGAAGTCTAACTAGATTGAAGATAGAAGGCCTAATCATGTCCTTAATTTTCTTACTTTTAAAACTTTGACAACAGAAAAAAATCTGAATAAAGCCGAGAAAGTAATAATTAATATGAGACGATTATTAGATGATCGAAGGGAAATCTAACTCGAATCTGGCGAGTATGACTTACATGAGGAAATCGTCGGTAGTACTGACTAGGATCTAGCCCGAACTAGGGATACGCCCAGTACATTTCTACACCGGCCCTCGCAATTAGTTGTCTTCGGCATAGATTATATATATACATATATATATCCGAGAGCAGGCTTGCGCAAAACACCCATCCAAGTGTGTAATGACTGCGGTGAGCGCAACTTTGACGATTATACCGGTGAGGTGTGGGGTGCGGCTTATTAGCCGTTTCGCCAAAGCATCGATCATTATTATACCATACACTCGAGACAGCGAATAGCAGAGATTTCGTTTAATGTCCCTATTTTAATCCGAGAACCTCTGATTACGACCGATGATTATTTGCTCCAGCGATGCCTTGGCGAGGCGACGCAGCCACGCCTCGGCCGATCATTGAGGTTGAGGGGCGTTTCGTAAGTCCTTCGACACAGCTGCGATATACGGCGCGTTTTTTGACGCCGCTTACATTAATTTTAAGACGACGATATAATGCACAATCCGGTGAACTCGATCGGCCTCCTAGAAAACCGAAGTGTTCGGAGCTTCGACAAAATCAGAGAGATATATAAGCTTCGGTCCTCGAGAAGGGCAGTCTAGATATTTGCAAAATTGACCGAAAGAACTTCTTACGTGTTTGGTGCGGTAGAACAGCGAGAGAAAACAAATTAAAAATATTCACGGGCATCGTGTAGAAACTGATAAAAATAACGAAAAAAAAAAAAAAAAAAAAACGTAACGCGTAATTATAGCTCAAGGAATACTGCGAAGAATGGATGACCGCGCGCGTACCCGTTGGCCATGTTCATTCGCTTTGGTGTTTTCTTTGCGCGTGGCAGCCGGCGCGAGATGAAGTTCTCAGACCGAAAAATCCAATTAACTAGACTGGCATTTTCGATAAAGCAGCCGGCTTTAGGAAATACGACACCGGTGTCGAATGAAAGTAATTTCGGTACACCATCCATCCGACTTCTGGACCGACGAGTTTTTCTAAGCGGCCTCCGTCTTGCTAAATTTTCCCATCGACTCTTCGCATTCAATGAGGCGGTAAATCCTGGATACGATGCGAAAAGTGGAGATAATCGATCGCCGGTGAAATTAAGCGAAAATATGAAAGTGAGTTAGTGAATGTATCAAAAAAAAAAAATTGAAAAATAAGTTATTAAAGTATAGACGCTATACTACAAGTCTCCATTGAATCAAAAATTGTACTAGTTATAATTTTCTTCTTATTTTCTATAATTAACCATACATATTAGGCATTTATGCTCTTAACTTTAAACGAAAACTTTCTGCCCTGTATAATAATTAATTATCATTTACTACAGTAATGAATTTTCATTATGAGCCGCGTATTTAAAAAAAATCGGTCATACATGAAAAAAAAAAATCGATTCTCTTGCGTTCTCACGCAAGAACAAATCCGTTCGATTTATCCAAGCATTCTTAATGCGCTCGATCTGGAAAATAACAGAGTGACAAGATTTATACAGCGATTAGCTTTGATTTACTGCGATAATTTTTGCCTGACATCGGTCACTCTCGAGATTAATGGATTATTACGGCGCTGTAAATTTTGCATCGGTCAAAATAGGTCAGCTCATTGTAATATTGCCGCAAAGCGGGCCCCCATTACTGATTTAAATTGAAAATTAATATTCAAAGCTTTAAAGTCAAATTGAGCACGAGCCGCGTGTTTAAGTTTATTACGGAGTTAAATGGGAAACTAACTTATTCCATTTACCGAGGGGGCCCTCGCCCTTCGTACCAGCCCCCTCCCCCCCCCCAACCCCCCGGCAGTCTTGCAAATTTAACGCGCCAACGACGTATGCCCCGCTCCTGTCGGCTCCACTGCACCTTCGTCTCCCACTAAAAACCGCCGATTCGAACAGACCCCCCCCCAGGCCCCGTCTATCGCTTCGTCCGCGACTGCGTTGCGCATTGAAACACAGCGTTCCGTCGATGTGATTGCAGGTGGGTCTTATCCGCGCAACGCCGACCTACGGACCCGAGCGAGCGGCCCGGCAGCGTCGATCGTCCGTACCGCTCGGACGCCCTCGCGCCAGCGAGGATAAGAAGCGGACGCAGCAGCAGAAGGGGCGGCGAGACGGGGCCGGCTGGACCGTGTCATAAATACGTAAAAGGCGCGCGTCTTCGAAGTGCGCGGTGGAGGACTATATCGGACGCAAATTATGCCGAGGCGGAGTCACGCACGGCAAACGAAATAAACGGAACTTTAAGGTGAGTCTGTGTCTTCTCGTTTTGTAATTCTGTTGTGTGTGTGTGTGTGTGTCTGTAACTAAGTTTCCAAGCGGAGCTGGAAGTACACGTACACGCGGAGGGGAAAATTTTCCTCGCGGTTCTCGGGATGATTGCTAATGAAACGCTTGCACCGTGGGAGGGTTATGATCTTTTAAATTAATTGCGCGACCGTAGGTAAGGTGCGATTTATGCATACAAATATCTGTGGTATATAATAGTGTCGGGGCGCCAGACGTTCGGATAAAGTATTTATTAATACGTATTTGCCAAACAATTGTAGAGGGACTGTCGCGATCGGAAAATAGAGGATTGTCCGTAAATCCGGGGGGACATTAAGCCAAGGGCAAAGGGATTGCGGAATAACGAAATATTACGAGTTGAACAAATATTTGACTTTATTTTACGAAATTGTATAAAGCATTCGCTGGAAAATTCTTCTACTCGTGTATATATATATATATATATATATATATATATATATATATATATATTTAAGAACTTTCTTCGGGTATAATTAAATTTACTCTTCTCAACGACCCGCGTTCGAATGAACAATTCAAGCGCTCAAATTTATTCATCAATTCCGTGCACCAAGCCCGCGCCCCCCTCCCCCCAACCCCCATTGTCGGAATCGAGCGCAAATGTTAATCCGGGAGGGGATTTGCCGAGGATACTGTAAAATTCCGCGTTTCGCATAGCTCGCTGCGCATTATAAATCCCTCGACCGCCGACTGAAACAACAAAGGCATAAAATATACAAATAATGGAAAAAGGGAATAATTGAATCGTCATCGTTGTATCCGAAACGAGTTATGCATTCCAAGCACGGGAGCTCTCGAAGAAAATTTGCGCGCTGAGAATTACCCTATAAAAAGCTCCTATGAGCCATGCTTATTATAACGTCGTTATTTTTGTATAATATACTTCTATTGCTTAATTGACAGTCATTGAGGTAGCAGAGTCGATTGGGATCTGTTATAAGAAGATTTACATTTTTCAAATAATCGTACAAGCTTAAAAAAAGTCTGTGGTATAAAGTTCGATTCCTTTATCGTTTAATATCATTAAAAAACAAAATTTTTGGTATTCTTAAAATACTACGGCGATTATGAAATGTATAGCACGTGGTATAGATATCTATAATGAAATCACTAATTTTTCATTTACGATTCTACGATTCGAGAATGCCTGTGTTATTAAGATATAATTCAAACTACTAATTTCCTCGCGTTATAGAATTAAGCTTCTTTATGACTATGTCGTACTTCATGATTTGTACATAAATAACCACCGATCAAGGAAATTTCTGAAATTGTGGAATAATTATATATATATATATATTCGTCTTCATTGCAATGCTACTTCTGAAAGCCAAGACAGGCTGGATCAACACGCATTAGGTCATCCTAAATTGGCGCATCCGGCCGAGACGTTGATTGGCTCGTGCGTAACAGTTTGAATCAACGGGGTTAAGAATATAATGGATACTTAAGACCCGAGTCACAAAATACGCGTATGTATACATATGCAAATACGTGTGTATACACGGACAATCGCTTAAATTGAAAATCACAATAACAAAGGCCGAGGGACAATTTCGAATGGGCAATTTCCCATCGGGCGTCACGCGCATCCGTATGCGTCCATCTGCATACGATACACGCGCATATATATATATATACATATATACACACGCGGGCAACGCCTAGTCAACGTGCGCGCGGAACGATTAATAACGAGCCCCCACCCCCCCTCCTCCTCCTCCCCCTACCGCCGTCATATGTTCTCAGGTGCCGCTTCACTAAGCGCAAAATATACCGCGACTATCGCTTTTTCATTTGCCGTCGGCTGGAGATAATTCGAGGTCGATCGTGGGTGTATACAGTGCGTGTATATATATATATATATATATATATATATATATATATACATATATATATAAAATGGGTCAGCGCGCAAGGGAGCGAGAGAAAAAAAAGAGGTGGAAAAATCGCGTAAAAACGTCGTCGGGTATGATAACGCATCGGCAACGATGGGTCAGGAATGGTCACATGCGATGTGTATATAAGATTGTACGTATTTAAAAAAAATCGCAAATAAAGTTTTTGCGCCGCGTGCCAAACGTGCATCGACATCCAATCAACAAACGCTAGGTCGGCTCTCGATCGTGGGCCATGGATACTCGGACGACGGGCGGAGAATTTTGCCGACAAACCTAAAGAACAAAGGTGGTGACTGTCGATCGTGTTGGGGGGCGGGAGGCGGGTGAGTTGCTCATTCGATGATAAGTTTAGGAGACCGCTCGTAACTGTGCGACTAATGCACGAACGGCAATGTATATATATACACATTTCTCGTATGTACGTACACTTTTTATACTTTAGAAACTTCGATTTGAGATACCGACATCTATTTACACTTATAAACAACTACGGCCCATACCATTATGCTTCGGATTACGTTCAAAGTCTCCGCCCTTATGCTCTATTTTCATGCCCCTGTATCGAGAGTCGTATTACCGTTCGTCCATTGACAGGTAAGAAAAAATTTATTTGCAACTTTAAAAAAAGCTTACGATCTTTGCATAGGACTTCCCTTGGTTATTACCGATTCGTTATTATGAGCAATTGTATTTGGAACACTCTGTACATATATTTAAATAGCGATTCTTTAGTCCGCTATTCTTTAGCCGCCTCTTTTATTTCTTCTGCGATATATAATGATAGAGGAAATGATAAGTAGTAGAAGAGAGAGAGAGAGAGAGAGAGTATGTGTAATATAGACACCAGCCAGACCCATACATACACGTATGAGGGACCATATTATATAGCATTTATCCATTATCGTTTAATGGCGCGGACTCCCGCTATTAGATACTCCATCTACATCGAGATCGGGTAAATGCACGATGCGTTTTATGGATATATATATCAGAGCGGTATAGCCGCGTGGAAAATTCCCCGCGCATTCCTCGCATATAATATCGCGCGCGCGCGCGTGCGCTCACTCTCTCTTTCTCTCCGACGGCTGAAATTATTAATACATACCCCGCGGAGCGTGCGTGTAGCGCGCAGGCGCTCGCGCCGCTCCAGGAATACACCGTATGGGCCTGGCGCGCGGAATGTGCGCGCGGCACTTTGTCAATTTGAAGATATATGTGCATTCCGAGTACTCTTGTATACTTCGATTTGCATACATCTATAATTGTCGCTCGAGCTTTAGTGCCAGGTCGATAAGTTTACGTTGAATAGGAAGTTTTAATAGGCTCGTTGTGCACGCACCGTGTTACCGAAATAAATTTCCAACGTGTGACTCATTGGGATCGATCGGTCCGCAATATGCTTTTCATTGGCCAATCGCAAAGCGCCGAATTTACTATTGAGAATACGATCTGAGATTTTCAAACGGATGAGTTGAGGATCCCTGGTAAATTCGCGGGCAGGCTCCAGGAACGATATTGCCGAGGGCGTTATTTTCAGCGTACAGTTCGATACGGTGTAGTCGTGCACTGGTCGATAGCGAAATCATCCAGTTGTATGGACTCGCATTTACGACGAGAACGCCAATTGGGCATAATTCATGATATCTATACCAAGCGACAACTGTACCTCTACATCGGCCAGACTGTCGTTGTACCCACTGCATTCAGAAACATGAGTAAAGACAAGAGGGTTTGCTTCTATAGAATGAAACATTAGAACCTCGTCGTCTATGCTACCGAATACTAACGTCCAGCCGCTCTATTATCGTCTGTCAAAACTACGCGCAAATCTCTATCAGTTTTCTCATTTTTTTATTTATAAAAACCCATCGTTCGTATATTCCATTCCAACGCTCTATAATTGTCCGATGAATACGAAGACTGATCGATCTTAACTATAGCTTAGATATACACTTGTACATCGATCCCAGTCGAGTGCACGAAAGAAAGTATAATACAACCAAATTGCATACATATATGTATGCGAATTGATGGGTTGCTCGATCGTTTTAATTTTAAGTTTTTAAACCGCTTCAATTTCATCTTTGTGGCGATAAAATGGCAAAGCCGATTGGAAAAACGGTTTCTGGCCTGTTCTCTCCGGTGAAATAAGATATTGCCTGGTCGGGGTGGACCGGAAAAAGATCGGAGCTTAGGATAGTTGATGGAAGACGAGTAGATATATTTACTGGCTTATCTAGGGATAGTATATATCCTTAAAGAGGATGGGTACGTCAAGCAAGCTTTATTGAAATGATCCGGTTTTTTGTCTGCGTCAGCATAACAACTCAATTCTTATAGAGAAAAATCATAGTTCTTCCGATTGTTTTCATTATCCTGTAGAAAAAAAAACCCAAGTTAAATTAAGCAAAAACTGACTGATTATATGTTACCAAATAATAAGTAGCTAAACTATCAATTCGAATGAGTCACAATGTTACAGATAAAATTAATCATTATACGGCACTGTATTGTAAAACTTTCACGTAGTACTTGCTGCTAATTATTAGTTTGTAACAGCATTGATGATTTCAATTCGTCGCTCCGTTATTCCACAACTGAAATACTGCATTAGTTTTCAAGGAGAATCAGATGTCTGTAGCTGATTCCGCCTGACGACACGCATAATCGTAACGTTGTCCATTGAATTAGTAAACGTTGTCGGTATGCATTGACAGACGGCAGTCGAGTTCGGAAATTCCATTTGCCAAGGACATATCGAGACGACCATTCGGTCGCGGAGTATGGGAGAGAACGTAAACCGTAAGAAAACCTCGTTGGGCGGAGCAAAATTTATCCGGTGAGAAAATGAAGAGGGGGCGAACGGCATCCAGAATAATAACGATGATGTATTGACGCTCGAGCACTTCGAGCCGCGCTCTCAAGCTGACTCGCGCTTATTTTGTAAAACTTGACGGGAACCTAAACTCCCGACTATATATATACAAACCCACTTGTACTTTACTCGATGAGCTCTCGGTCAAAGCATGCGCTTCACCCTTTTGACTGCTTGCGAAATTTGGACGGTTC
Source organism: Sycobia sp. Sy_11 (assembly GCA_018907035.1). NCBI lineage: Eukaryota > Metazoa > Arthropoda > Insecta > Hymenoptera > Epichrysomallidae > Sycobia > Sycobia sp. Sy_11. The sequence continues at coordinate 500,630 of JACCIC010000080.1, read as the reverse complement.
GCTGGCCACGAACTCGGGTAAAACTTTTAATTGCTTTACAGCACAACAGCTGCGTGTATATATAACTACTAAAGCAGAGATACTCTCTAGCACACTCTGGAATCATTTTACATTTTCCGTATTTACTCGCGACACAGCAGTTTAGGGTGAATTTTTCCCTTGCGACGATTTCTTTCTCGTGCACGCTTCCAACCGTCTTTATGATACAGATATCCGAGGTAGGATTTCTTTCTCAGCAGAAATAATATCAAATACATAGACCGTGACGGTAAAGCGAGGAAACTTTGCAGTAATGGAAATGTTTCATTTGAAGTTCCATTCTTATACAAAATGCAATTGTACATAGAGGCGGAAAGTTAAATGCGTCAGCTCTCGGTATACTTTGAAAGAAAAATGATTATAATGCAGTAAAAAAATAATATGGAATTATTAAAGTTGCTCTTTGAAAAAGTGCCTCCTGCATAAGTTCCCTTTTCTCGAACTGCGTCTCTGTCAAAGATCTCGGAAAATATTATAAAGCTCCGGCATATTATAGATATAAAATAAGCCGGCGCACGCGATTTTCTTATAATAAATGGTTACATCCACCGCGTATATACACCGATGTTTAAGGCCGTGCTTTAAAGGGAGGATGGCAATAAATATAAAGTAACGTGGATGGCTATTCCGTGTATATGTATATATATCTTTCAACAAGTTTCCTCATTCCGGTGAAATTTTTTTGTTGAAATTGCACACTATCGCATTTATCACCGATCGCTCTAAGCGATGCGGTATATGAAGATATGTTCGTGTTACTTTAGATCGGAATCAAAGATTTTTCTTGACTTGAGCCAATGAGTAACATACACGGGCATTGCGTTTTATGAACCGGTAACATCAATTTGATCGAATGTAGATATAGGACTGAATCCTGTAAACTTGTTCATTGTCGAGAGTTTAACGTAAAAACATGATCAGGAATTCATTATCTCCGCGACTCCATCAGTATAGTTAAATTTGTTTCCGTGTGTGTGTCAAGGAATTCGTATCCAATCTTTATCAATAAAATGAAACGAGCGATTCAAGGATGTGTAAAAGTAATATGTAATAGTATACTGGAATATAACGCGAACATTAAAAGTTGTCACCACGTCGATTACTCGTGCGTCCGATGTTAGGGGTTATAAATATCTAGCGAATGCGTTGATGCTGGTGTAAGAGTGCAATTCGTTGAAATGTCTTTGAATTTCTATATATAGATCTTCGACTGATATGTCAACCACAAAATAATTGGTATTCTATTATTATTTATGAAACCAAATAATTTTTCAAGCATCTAACGAGTAACGTATTCTAACAGCAAAGGCAGAAGGACAATCATGACAATTCTACGCGAATGAATTCATTTACGCGCTTTTTCTTTTATCAAAAAAAAAAAAAAATGTTTTATTCCCACATCGAATTGCAACTAATTGACATAATTATATAGAATTTGATTTAATTGAAATCGTTCACCGTAATCTCCTTTCGAAGTCAATCAAATCATCTTTCGATTTTTGTATTGCTCGATCGAATGCATGTCATTACCGATCGAGCTTTAAAACGGCAACTCAGTATTTATTTATGCAACAACAGTATTTATTTTTATGAAAATGTATGTTTCGAAGGAGCCTCGGGCTCGCAGCCAGTCCCGGATCTCGTGTCGGTCTGGTCCGTTCGCGTCTCATCGGTTGCAACGCAGATTTACTTTGGCGACCATCAGCGGCTAGGTGCACAAGTATACTATAATCGAATTCTCTGTATTCTTCGATAAAATCCACGGAATCCAGCGCGGATCCACGGTTTTGCAACGAATATAAATATTTCTCAACAAGAACTGGCCATCTCACGCTCGTAGCCACTGAGATCGCTTGAACAAAAATCAAATATCAGTTTATTTACGAAACTTTACCGAACGAAATTGCAACGAAGATTACACCCGAGGAACTTCGATTCGTCCGGTAGTCGGGAGGAATTTTTTTCTTTTTTTTGGAGAGTTTACGGCCGAGAGTTCGTTTACCTTGTTCTTGTTGGCCCTCCACCTCTTTCCACGCCCCTACACTTTTGGGCACTTTACTTTTTCGGTCGCCGTTACGTTGGACAATGCTCGCGCGAAACGCGACGACAAGCGCGCGCGCGCGCGCGTTGAGCCTGCGAACTGGAACGGAAAACGTTCCCTTCCTTCTCTCTTCTTCTCTTTTCTTTTTTTTTCTTTTTTCTGTTGCGCGCAAATCTGTTCGCGCTGCGCGCCTTGCGCGAGTATATGCTCTGCCCCCCTCCCCCGTTCGTGCCAGCGCCTTTGTCTCTCAGCGTCCGCTTTAACCTTTCTTGATATTTCTCGTCCTTTTTGCGCTTTCCGTAACGTTTACTTTCACGCGGCATTAACTAGTACTGTTGTTGTTTTTTTTTTTTTTTTTTTCAAAGTTCTGTATAATACAAACATAATCGCGCACTGATGCTTCTCGCGAAATAAATGAATATTTATTATAAGATAGAGATTTTTACTCGCCATTGTTACTCTCTTGCCACCTTAATCTCTCTGAATATGGAAATTTCTATTAAATTTTTCGGAAATATTATTTGATGGTGGTAAATTTTTGTCTAAAAACTGTATTTTTACATATTATTCAGATTTACGTTCTTTTTACATAATATTCTAAAAATTGAAAGTTTATATTTTATTTTTTTCTAGTTTATAATTTATGAACGAAAAGCATTATGTTTATTATTATATTATTCTATTATTATTTTTTTCAATATTCCTCTTATTATCGTGAAAAAAATATACGGACACACGTACTGCTTATTAATAACAGTAAGTAGGTTCCGTGTCATTTAGAACTTGAATTAGCTACGTTCGACGTGAACTTGCTGCTGCGTAGCTTTTCTTGCATGGAATAAACCTAAATGAATTGTATATGGAATAATAGGAAATCGAAGACAATTTAAAGAGGCAAAAAATATTGTCACAGATATATTGGTTTTTTGAATGGATGAACGAGGATTATGAGAACATTATCCAAACCATTGTATTCGATCCAGTGTACGTGTAAGGGAATCATCTAACCGAATCTGTTGGATAAGAGCACGCGCGGCGAAATTCAATAATTATTTGAAATAATCAACCGAAGCAAAAAATTTGCACGTAACACATTATTATGTATGCGATCGCGATACTTTAGTATTCCAAATATTTCCAATCATGTTCCGAATAAATCATTGGCTGGTGTCTCGAAAATAATTTTTCATCCAAAAGTTATCGTAATTTTTCATAAATAACTTTCGCACAAAGATACCTCCATATCGTTGGACAGCACAGCCGTGGCCAGATCGCGTCTTCTCTCCTCTAACTTCCGCAAGTACAGCCCGGGCCTGATTATCCATTGGATCAGCGCGCGACGTCAGCTACGACTCCGATCCAACATACATCGAGGTCGTATTGTTTTTTTTTCCCGCCGCAAGAGACGACGCGACTCCGGCGAAATTCGATTAAATTTTCTCGCTTAACGGTGAACGATATATTTGTTTGTTTAAATCCGCCCTCGTTCGCCACGGCACGCACGATGATCCATTAACATCGCAGTCCCTCCGTACGGAGCGCAAGCAGTCGGTGCTCGTATCTCGACTCCCCGATCCCCGCCAGGCCGATCCGATCCGCTGAATTAGCCCGCCGCGCGGTCGTTCTCTGCCCGAGGAGTTGGGTCGGCAGGGGGGGGGTGGGGCGAGGGGCTGCGCAAAACGAGACGGGTGAAACGGGGCGCGAGGACGAGAGGAAAAGGAACGGGGATATAATACGTACACGCTTACTTCGAGTACACTCGTGGCGTACAGTGCGCGTTACCTCCTCGCACGTAGCATCCTACCCCCCCCCCCCAAGTGGGGGGGGGGTCTGGAGAGGATTCACAGCCGGGACAAAGGGCGCTTCGCGACGCGAGGGAACGGCGGCGCGGATGCGTCTCCTAGCCGGAACAACAGAACGTTTCTGCCGCATTCTACCCTCCCCCCCCCCTCGCCACACCCGCAATCCCCAGCGTCGTGCGCGCTCCTCCGCATATTATACACGCGGCGCGTACCTCCTGCGCGTCCCAACCCCACCTCCCACGCGCGCTTTTCTCGTTTCATATGGAAGCCCCGCGCCGAGCAGCAGCCCGCGGAAATGCCGCAATTTGTTCGCAAAGAATATATATATATATATGCTTTCACCCCCGAGCCACCGCTTCCTTTTTACAGTAAGCGGGAAGCGGTCGAGAAAGAGAGAGAGAGAAAGCTGAGGGGCATTTTATAAATAATAAAGTCCCTCGCTCCGGCTGTACGTCTTGTACGAAAGTCGGCAGCGGACGTTCGGAGCAGCCGGGCTCGAGACAGAGGAGAAAAAAATGTGATGGGGTGGGGTTGGGCGAGATTAAATTGGCTTCTTTCCGCTCGTACTTTACAAGGCGCGTGCGAGATTTGTTTAAAAAAATTTTTGGACATCCAAAGACATCCATTGTGCTTTTCTCGTTCTCTCTCTATCTTTCTCTCTCACTTTATTTGAGAAATGGTAGATTGCGAAGAATATATATATATAAAAAAAGAGGGAACATCCGTCCAAAAGTTAGTTTTAATGCTTGCCACAAGGAAATGTTTTAAAACATTATTATCGGATCGACGTAAGGTAAATTTTATATGCAAAGCTCGTATGCATTTTGATAAGTAACTGGTAGTAAAGCAAAGCGACTAGTTTTTGATTGTTTGCTCTATATATAGCAATGATCGTCAGCCAATCGACGAACGATCAATCGGCTCCAGATCGGGGAGACATTTTCCCGTCTCCTACTATATATATATTATATATCTTCCTATCCATTGTATGAATTTCATATGTATAAAAAGCTCTGCTTTGATCGTTTATACACACACACACACACACACACATATATATTTAATTAAGTAACATTTAATTAAATGCAATGGTTCGTTGCAATCTACGCGCACGGAATGTATAATGCTGCACGGATATGATATAATGATCTGTCGTATAGGTACACGACGTAATAATAATGGAAATTCGGAATTTATGGCTATATACAATTTCGAATCCTCTCTCTCTCTCTCTCTCTATCTCTCCCTCCCGCCCTCCCATCCCCCTAGTTACCGCTATTCTAATTATCATAATAATAATTTTTTATGTTACATTCTGTATATTATATTATTATGGCTGGGTATACCAAGATGTTTTTGACAATTTTATTTTTGACAAAGCTCTTTCGGCTTCAGATAACGCGAATAAGTCTCGCATTGGAATATCTGAATATATATCTCTAATTGTAGATGTCGTTATTAATTTAAATATGACATTTTCTACCCTACTTTGTTTTATTCGTATATATAGCTATATACGGTTAAATACAGATTGGGTTGCTTTTAATTACATCTGTAGTACGATAATGTTTTATACACACGCGACATTGATGGGTCGTTGAGGAGAATTTGCATACAATATTTATTATACATTCGTACCAACTGGTAAATTTTATATTAATTTTATGTATAATTATTATATAAAATTTTACAATTACGATAAATACAAGGTTACCCCCCTCCCCTCTCCCTCCCTCTCACTCTCTCAACAATAGAATTCGTAAACGCGAATTAAATAATTATCATTGCATAATTCACTGCAGCGCCACCGCCCTGTGTGCTCGTATCTTAAACTTGGCGATTTCGGCTGGTGCGCCCCCGCACCCGAGCCGTAAACTTGTGCTCTTGTGTCCCCGCGATGCTCGGCGCGCTCCTGCAATTTCTTACGACTTATATATAGAGAACGGAATTGGCAAAAAGAGCAGCAGCAACAGCCGCGACAGTAACAACGATAACAACAACAACAACAACAACAACGACGACGACGACGACGACGACGACGACAAAAATTATAAATCGTTAGATCGTTTATTTTTGGCTGGCACAGCGACGCAGCGCGCCGACGGGCCGTTCGAGCTTTTCTTACGCCTGCCGAGAGAACCGCGACCGACGCGAATCGTACATTTTCTCGGCGTTTCGCAGAAGAGTTAGAGCGCGCGCGCGCGCGCGCGGATATTTTATACACTTCGCTTTCGCTCCTTTTTTCTCGTCTTTCATTAATCGGATTATCTGTGGAAGAAACAAAAAAAAAATTTATAATTAAAACCTCGTTCGCTCGGATTCCGGCACGTTTGCTCGTCGCACACACATTTCTTTTTTTATTTCGTAAGCTTAGCGAAAAATTGCGTTTTGCTTAGTAAACGTACTCGGAAGGTGAAAAAAATTGAACAAATTCGGAGAAGCGCTTTGTTTGAAAACAATTTAAAAATTTATGTATACTTAAATATATGCTTATCCGAATTAAGTATTTTCGAGTTTCCCTCGTTCGCGAAGGAACGAATATATCAATTATATTCGCCGTGTCTTTAGCAGTACACAGTTAATATAGAAAAAATTTTTTCTCGAATATTGTTACTATTATATATTTATTTTATATTTTATATTATATTTATATTTATATATATTTTATAATTCATAATTCAAAATTTATAATTCACTGAGTGCTTTCTTTATAAGTAAGATGATGAAAAATAAAGTGATAAAAATTATCGAGCTTAGCCAATTAAGAACTTAATTATCTTCAAAAATTTTTAAAATCATGACAATTCTTGTTGATACCAAAATGGCGGATGAAATTAACAATGTATAATGATCATTATATGAAATATTTACAGAAATATTAAATTATCTCATTTGAATACGATTAAAATACTATTATTTGTGATTAAAAATGTAAAACGATATTTTAAGTCTAATTTGTACGTGCATCGCGTATATTTTACATTGAGTATTTTTAATTATTTTCTTTCATGCTGCTTTAACACTTTAAAAATTCAGTTTTCGGTTGAATTATTGATCCATCAACCCAATCGACAATAATCAATTTGTATATTAATCGCAATATTTCTATATAATGGTCCTGAACACCGTGTCAGAAGGCGGGTATATTTAAGTATATGTACCTCTATATATATATATATATATATATATATATATATATATATATATATATATAGTTTTAGCCCCGTAGTCGGTGTTTATCGGTGCTCCATCGGCGCGATAAACGTCTTCGCTCTCGTATCTGCTCTCTGTCGCTCTTCCTCTCTCCTCTCTCTCTCTCTCTCTCTCTTTACGCAACAGCTGGATTTTTGCAACGGTTCTTAACAACGGCGTGCGCGCATACATTTTTTCGAGCCGGGTGTAATAATTGCGCAATATTGGGGCTGGACGCGCTGATCCTAATCGGGGCGAGCACCGGCAAACGCGACTAGTTGGCAAATACAGAGAGAGAGAGAGAGAGAGAGAGAGAGAGAGAGAGAGAGAGAGAGAGAGAGAGGAGACGAGCAAGCCCATCTGCTCATCAGTCGGAGAAATTCGTCTCCGGCCGCTTCGTTCCGTTATACCTAATTACCGGGCCTTCATTTTCTGATCTCATCGCGATTAATACTACTTCCCTACAACTCTCACCTCCCCCACCCCTTTTCTATTTCCTTCCTTACTTGCTTGGAAATTATATGAACATATATATATATATATATATTATTTCTCGACCGAATCGTATGAGTTATGTGAGAAAATTAGCAATGTGATAAAGTTATAAGTTTGGAGTTTGTTAAAATTATTGTAATTGTTTATGAAGTATAGGCAAATTATTTATACGAGGAGTTTCCGTGACAAAATTATCAATCGTTTATCTAATACTGTTTTAGAAATTTTCGCATTACAAGAGCTGACAATGTACCTTCGTGTATCGTAAAATTTTTCTTCATCCACGTCTTCCTGCCAAAAGTGGGCAGCCTATTCAGCCTTCGGATAAAATTCTAACGTCGACTTTTTGCGAGATTTGAAAATTTTGAAATATAATGTAAGATTTCGATTATTCCTACAGTAGCCGTGAGACGACGGAGTGGCTTTCGTCGAATGAACGATGATCGGTCCAATCGCTGACCCAAGCTTTTTATTATGGGGATGCATTGGTCCGGCGACGATTTTTATAGAGGATGCTTTTGGCCGATTTGCTTTTTACAAAAGTCGCATTGTATTTTTAATATTGTATCGTTAATCCGAAATTGTATTTTCAACCCGTAAAACATCGGCATTTTGTAATTGTTATTCCTCTCAAAAAAAAAGGAAAAACAAATACATTGGCTTTCCGGTTCTGCAGGGTAAAGCATATCTTAAATTTTTCCGCTTTAAATGAATTTAAAGACAGTCAAAAATTATAAATAAAAAAAAAAACAAAAATATCAAATAAACTAATAAATAAAAAATTAAACAAAAGTAACCAAAAATAAGAGGAAAAAATAAATAAGAGAGAAAGAAACGTAAAAACGAAAGAAACTGCACTCATGGTCTTTCTCTTTCTCCCTCTCTCTTTCTCTACTAAAAATTAGTATAATAACGAATGAGTCACTGGAGTGCAAATATATTTGAGAACGCGCATGAAATTGTACAGGTTACATTATACTACATAGAAATATTATCTATTACGGAGTCTCTACCAGAAGAACGTTATGAATTTTGCAAATATTCCTTGATAATTCGGAACAATATCTAAAAATTCTTCGCACAATCTCATTCTTATTATGATTATCGTTGGCTCGAGGTAGCAGAGACGAGCACGTCCCTTACAAATGTAACTTTGCCAATGAGCCCGAACCGAGACCGTGCGCAGCTTGGAAGTGGATAAGCTCCCCGTACAGGCAGGGCCAGCCCAAGCGGAGACTCGTAAGCCCCGCGGACAGGAAAGGATTATACGCGTTCTCCTCCCCCCCCCCTACCCTCCGCCCGCCGGTGGACTCGGCCGTGGAACTGTTTGCATTACTCGAGGCTCGGCCCTAATGGGAAAGTGATAACGCGCACTTATCCCGCTTCTCTGTACACGGACGCAAACGAACGTCGATAAGAAGCACAGGGGCGAGGGGACGCAGGACCGGGGAGCGAAGATCCGCGAGACGCGCACTTCTAATCGCCCGTGAACTATTCGATTGCCGCGAGGATAATCGGGGCAGATTGCCCGATCGAAGATCCGAGGAGAAGAGAGGAAAGTCGTCGGTGTCCGTGAAAAGAGCGAGACTGGTAAAAAAAAAAAAAAAAAAAAAAAAAAAAAATTGTACAGGGCATCGTTTGTCAATGGAAGGCGGTAGACTCCTGCCGTATTATTACGTCGCTGAATTGTGCAAAAGTTTCAGATCGAGCGAGCTTTGTGTAAAACGGCTATTTCCCAGCTAACGCCCCCCCCCTCTCCCCGACCCTGCCAAGCGTCGGAAAAGCGCCCTGGAATGGAAACGTAAACATAAATAGAAATATAGATATAACAATATATATATATATATATATATAGATATTTCGCGTGCCGCGGCGAATCGAGGTAGGAAAGGACGAAGCCCGCGATCGTAAACAAACATCAATCGCCGTAGGGCGAAGGGGAAATTCTTAATTTCTCGCCGGGGCCACCCCTGCTATACGTATTAAACGCCAAACAAACGATCCCCGTCCGTCGTGCTCCTCTCTCTCTCTCTCTCTCTCTCTCTCACTCTCTCCCTTGGGCGCTCGCTCGCACCGCGCGCGCGTGCCTATATGCATAGGCTACACGACCAGCGTTGCACCGCAAGCCCGTGCAATTAAGCGGATGCGCGCACACGACCTTACAGGGGCGTAGAGCGCACGGCTCCCCGTTCCTCCTGCCTCTCTCTCTACTGCCGTCTGTTCCCCCCCCTCGCCGCCACCGCCGCGTCGCCCAAGTACGGACGGAAATTTATTGCGTCGCATTTTCGCGACTGCGGATTCCCGCGGCGAGGGGGAGGGGGAGGGGGAGGGGCGAGCGCCCCGGAATCGCCGCGCGCAATTACTTTATTTGCGCTAACCGCGCCCCGGTGGCGTCGAATACGCAACCCACCCGATCCCCTCGCCGTCCCCCTGCCGCAGTCTGGCGCGCGTGTGGACGCGGTGATAGTTGCACGGGGCGCGGGGGATCGCTGAGGTGGAGGCGAAGGGGAGAGGTAGAGTGCTTTGTCAATCGCAGAGCTCTAATGCCCGCGCGCACGCACGGGCAGACATTATATATACATATATATATATATATATATATATATATATATATATGTATATATATATATATTATATATATATATATGTATGTGTATATATATATATATATATATAGATATATATATATATATATATATATATATATAGACCTTTGTGCGCAATCAAATTTGCAACAGATGCCGTTGCAAGCCGAATTCCCTCTATTTATACGTGTACTGTCTAAATTTGCATTAGTTCAGATCGTCCTACCACCGAAAAACACGATGAATGTCGGACTGCCGGGGCCGACGGCGCAAATCCAGCTCATCGCTAATGGGTACAAACAGTCGAATAATCATCGTTTTAACAGCGGATAATTTCGCCGCTTCTTCGTCAGACGTTGGGGATTTCGTATTAAATTAAAAAGTACCACCCGGTCTCCTGGCTCTCGTTCACTTCGTTTCGCCGTATTTGGCTTTACGACGCGAGCACGGCCATATCTAATACAGACACTATTCTGAAGTCTGATTAAAAATACAGGATATACGCGAAAGCTATATCCAGGATATAGCGAATATATACAGGATATAGCGAAAGCTATATATATAAGCAAAGGGCCAAACCCCGTTGCGTTTTGGCCCCGCGCATTTGCTCGAAAAATTTTCGGATTTTTATGTATTGTTTTTTTTTTTGTCAATTGCACCGAGAGTTATTAACAAAGGCTATGCGTTTTCGAGCATACTTCGTGGAATGAGAACACGATGAATAACGTAATAAACGACGGCTATATAAATTCTTAAAATTATATATTTCGACTCGTTATAATACTGGCAGGGAATTTAACAGCGCCAATGAATGATAACTAAATATCAACAGGACATTTGTTGAATTAAACAAAAACTTATAGGTATATATATATATATACTTGCAGACTATTGTGACGAATGCGAACCGGATCAAAGCATCCAACTCTATTGGAGTAGATAGTATAGATGGGGATATATAATACTGTCGTAAACTTTCAAAGCTCTAGAGAGACAGAGAGCGAGGCAACGATCCTAAACACGGTGCGCAGTCCATCAATCCTGAGCACATCACACACACACACACACACACACACACACATGAACTTGACCACGGGCGAAGAATTTTCCCGCAGTTTTAATTTCTTTCGCATTCGAATCCTCGAGACGAGACGCGCGAGCGAGAGAACCGGCGAAAGGCCGCGGGCGCGACCGCGGAGGGAGTCGATCGAAAAATTAAAATCGAAAATTATACGAGGCCGCCAAATTACACCGGGCCGCGCGATGCCGGAGGGAGGGGAGGGAAGGGATCAGGAGAATTCACGATCATACCCACGGCGGGTAGACAAAGGGGCCCGCACCGCCGGACTCCCTCGATTTATTGCCTTTATTACGTGCATATGCATATATATATTTGTGTGTGTGTATCCTTTATATACGCGTTCGATGCCGCGTCCCCCGGCCCAAAACAACGCAAATCTCGTTATTCTCTGCCTCGTGAAAATTTTTTCGCGCACACCCGTTAATCATTAATTTTCCAACACGATGCGCAGTTCTACGTATGTACATAGGGGTAGCAATGCTACACGAGTGTGTATTTGTGTGTCTGTGTGTGTGTGTGTGTGTGTGTGTGTGTGTGTGTGTGTGTGTGTGTGTGTGTGTATGTGCGTCTAACCAGCAGTTTATAGCACTGGCAATATAGCGGTATAGCAATGCTGTAGTACAGAGGCGTCGCGAGCGCGAATCCCACTGGGAAAACAGCGCGAACAACGCGAACGCGAACCGCGCGGTTAATACATGCGTACGTATACAGGCTGTCGAATAACCGAGGTCCCAATGCACTAATGATAATTGAAATACCGCCCGTTAAGTAATGCCTCGAGTAAGTGGCGTATGTGTGCACAGTAATATGTGCGTTACGGTGGCGCCTGGCCGATTATTAACGCGGATGTGCAGCAACCCCGGAGTGGGATAAAGTGGGAGCGATTGAGAGAAATAAAAGGAGGGGAGGGGGAGGAGCGTGCGAGCGAGCGAGCCGGAGTGAGGAGAGACGAAGCGAGTCGAACGGACACTCGTCTCTTTTTTCCCTCATCCTCCTGCATCCCCCGTGGCGCGCGAGGAACTCGCGGCCGCCGACGCGCAGTTTTCGCTGACCTAAGACCTGCGCCCTCATAAATCGCTCGATCGTTTAATCATATATATATATATATATATATATATATATATATATATATATATATATATATACATATTCGTATAACAACGACCAAGCTCCACGAGAAAATCCGCCTCCGTAATCTATATCTTTCAAAAAAAAAAAAAAACAAAAAAAAATAATGCACGACCTCTCTCCCTCTTTCTTCCTCCGCCTGCACCTAACGATCATTGAGCGATCGCCCGAGAGAGAAGAGCGTTCCCATGATTTTCCGCGCTCTAACCCTGCTCTCCTTCCTTCCACCCCATCTCCCCCTCTCTCCCTCTCTGAACCTCTCTCGCTCCCTGCATAGATATACGCTCCGTGCTCATCCTCCTCCTTCTCCTCTCCGGCTATTCCGCTTCCTCGTTCACGTCGTACTTTTATCCGCAGTGAACCCCCTCCCCCGCCCCTTCCGTCCCCCTCCGCGCGATCCTTCGCCTTACCTCGGGAACGAGAGAGAAAGACAGAAAGAGAGAAGAGGCTCGCGAGCATCGTCAGTTTTTTTGCCCCCCCCCACCCCCGTCCCCTGAACCTTCGTCGGTCTTTTTGCATTCCCCGTCTCGCGCCATGAGAACGTGAAGTCCGCGCGAGAGCGGCGGCGGCGGCGGTGGCGGCGGCGGGCGTTTCTCCTCCCTTTCTCGCCCGCTATCTCTTTCTTCGGTCTCTGGCGCGCGCGCTCGCTGGCTCTCCGGCTCCTACGTGTATACAGAGAACGGCTATTACGTAGCTGGGCATCGAGCGGTCGGAACTTCGGAACAAAGGAGTCGCATTCGTTTTTGGAGAAGATTCAGCCTGAATTCGCGTTGGATCTCCACGGCACTTTTTTCGAGCCAGAGGTTTCGATAATTTGTAATACATTGACCCGTACGTCTCAATGTATGCATTCTTATTTCTTTTTTTCTCAAAGTTTCATCCGTACATGTATGATAAATAATAATTTTAGGTATTAAATATATTTTAAGTATTTGATAATCTAATAAATTATCGAAAATCTTCTAACTCAAAAACAAGTATCGTAAAATTGCCATGTCTTTGTTCCACCATTAGTTCAATGGATGACAACGAGTAGTTGATTTCGTTACTATGAAGACATCGCAGGCTTGGGTTAGCACACAGCGAATTAGTATATAGCATTTTTAATTCTCTACTGAAAAGCCCTCCACTGAAACTGGAAAATAATCACTGGCGGTAACTGACAGGTATGATCTCGTTCTTTGATCTTGACCATCTTACGTACATCAGTCTAGACTAGATTGATTGACAAAGATTGACTCTAGATTGACAAAGTTCGGTGATGAATGTATGACATATATCTCCCATGATGGGACCTAGAGATATTTCTTGGTTACTTATCTTGGTAGAGCAATTGGTTCAGGAAGTACGCGGCGAGGCGTATTAGTTACCGCACTGCTTCACTTCATTAACCGTGCTTTAGGTATCTTCTGATTAACAAATTGTATACAGATATTTCAAATACTTGTCTTTAAAGCAAAAAAAATTCTAATACAAGTTATCTTCACCTGATTCAAACACGGTTGACAAGGCCATATTTGACTGGATATGTGAATTTTACCTTTCTCTATCCACTTTTTTCAGCGGAGTTAAACAATAATATTAAAAAACAATATTAATCTTATCTTCTCGAACTCGCTAAATAAGAGATCATGTGACACATTTTACTGGTTAAGGCTTAATTGAAGAGTCTTAGCCATTAATTTTTATTGCATATCCGAATAAATGGACATACTTTTGGGGCTTATCAACGAAACCGTTTTTAGTTATATGAACCCGGTTTCTTTAATCTACTTCTTTAAACTTCAAAATATATTGCATTCGTTCTATTTTTCTTCGCCATATCTATCCATTCTCGACCTTATCAAGCTTGAGGTGGATTTGTGGCCGTATTTCCTATTCATTCCACTCCTGGTTGCCCTTTCAGAGTTATTCGTCTGCAAGCAATCTGATTATTTCTTTTTTTCTTTTACTTTAAAGTTAAATAAAGTTTCAATTATTCTAGTATTCTAGCATCTACAGTACTATTCTCGTCTACTGTATCATCAAACTTATGCTTATTCTCGTTTTATTCTATGTTCATATGTTTTAAGGTAAGGTTTTCTCGCCATATCATAAAAATCTTTATAATAAACCCATTTAAAGCTCCTCTTGCATAATGCTGAAACTCAGCTTGGCTTCTTGGTTATAATAGATAACCCACTACTACTCAAAGCATTAGTTATATTCTCCATAATATCTCTAAGTCCGACAATAGATTCAAGATCTTCTACTTGCTTAAGACTAAAAATGGAATTTAGCCGTTGGATTATTTCCGCTTAGAGTAATAAAATTTGACAACAATTGGTTAATATTTAATGATCTAATATTTTTTTGCATTGGGTATATTTTATTTTTGACAGACCGTCTCCAAACAATGATATGTCCAAGAGAGCTTTACCCTGTCCACCTATGCTGTTCGGAAACGCATAGAATAGCACAGGATTCTTACACTAGCCTCTGTGTATATCTGGGGTGTACGTTTTCTGTTATTTATCCATAAAATTTTACTCTTCTAAATATACATTAGTCGGAAACTTGCTGGGGATGGAAAAGGAGAACGGGGTACCGACACCATCAGCGACGATATTTTATATCTAACGTAACTTCGCCGGCAGAAAAGAAGAAAATCAATTACTTACCGATGCAACAGAGATGGAAATCAAGAAAGTTACGAGCCTAACCCCGAGCCAAAGTTCTTTGACCTCTCTCTCTCTCTCTCTCTCTCTCTCTCTCCCAGAGCCGCAGCACGGCCGTGCAGTAGCCGGTAACGATTCGCGTGCACCAGTCGATATCCTCGCACCTTGATGATACCGCGCGAGCGCACGCTCGGCGCCGAGGTTGTACTTGTAGAGACTTCGGGCAAAGAATCAAGAAAAGGGAAACGCAGGCTTCGACCAAGAATTGTCATTATTTTGGTTTGAACGAATCCGCGAGAATGACGCGTCTGTATACGCTGGTCGTTCAACTGAGGGTTACCTGCGCGGCTTCATGAATGTGGTATCTCTCGATCTCTTTCTCTCTCTCTCTCTCTCTATTGTATGTGTTGTTATATTCTCGCGCATATGCGTGTTAGTTAGCACTCGCGCATATAATTCAAATGGGGATAATAAAGGCGCGCGAGAGATTTTGTACATCCAAACGAGTTCCACCAAACTTTTATGCCGATATATATAAATGGACATTTGTTTATCGCGTTAGAAACAAACGAGACGACACGTAAATCTTGCGAGTGCTTTTAGGCAATAATTGTAAAAAATCGATTCGGGATTCGATAAACGACGATTCGATCCGTAAAAAAAAACATTTGCGCGGACTTAACGTTATCGTATTCCCGAAACCAAACGACAACGGTTGTATCGAGTCGCCATAGAAGCATTATATTTTATATACATATTGCTCTTTCGAAATCTAAAAACTAATATGGTTCGACAAAGTTGTGTTTTGAGTAGAAAAATAGTTTTAATCCCATTATCTCCAAGTCTAATTTTAGAAATTTGAAAGAGATATTTTTCGTGAAGCCCGAGATGGAGAGTAAGAGGGGAAGGAAAGTTCAGCTTAGATATTAAGATGGAGGAGTTTGTAAAATAATATTTTACAGGCTGAAACGAAACCTTGCCCTAAAATTTATTATATCGAATTGCAAGGATGATACCTACGGGAATCGGTAAATAGAGAGGTCGAAAGTTTTTTTTCCAAATCCACGTTCTTACTCTATTTTTCATTCGTGTAAATTCGCAAACACGTTTCTCCCCCTTTTAGGGAAAGCGAAATTTACGATGAAAGTTCGCGTATTCCTTTTCGGTATATATACTGCGTTCCGAAAATTTCGAAGAACCGCTATCAAATTATTAATCTTTATATAATTTTACTTGGATATCCATCGTGCAAAAGTTACAAAATTATTAATAATTTTCTTTCACGATCGACGTCTGCCTTCGCACTGATTTAATAATCGACACTCGCATTTGAACCTCCCTTCATTTTTCTCTAAATTCTCCGCCCCCCCCTCCACCCTCTCTCCATCAAAAACGCCACTTATTAGCCTCGGCGGAGGCCAGAGGAAAATAAAGAACGAACGGCGGAATCGAGTCAGAAGAGACGAGGAACGAGAAAAAAGCGGATAGCCTCTCCTCCACGACGTATAATGTTTCCTCCCCGGGGCGGTCCCCCCATCATTCTCGATTACTCTTTCCCTCTCGCGTTTCTCTCTCGATCCCGCTCTTCCCGCGTCTGCCGCATTGCCCCTCCCTTCCCCGTCCCCGCCCCGCCGCCGCGCTCTTAAAACTTTCGCGCAAAGTTCGATACCGCGCGCTTCCTCCTCCACCTCCTCCACTGCCGGGCGACTCGGACGTGCGTGGCGGTGGCGCTGCCCTACGAGAGTTCTTTTCCAGTATTACGGTCCTCGCCCTCGTACGCGTTCGAAGCCCGCGACGTTAATAAAAGACGGTGGAGGAGAATATAGGAGGGGTGGCACGGTAGGATGAGAGATACGAGAGGTGGATCGATCCATTGGGTTTATTTGAGGAGCGTTGGTTGGTCTTTTATAACCCCCCCCCCTTCTTTTTTCTGCTTGGCTCGATTATGTCACCGGGAGACGGGTTTACGCAGTAATGAAAGTCCAAGCGCGTCTTGTTCGAATTTTTGAAAATACAAGTGAAAGGAGATGAAAATCGTCCCTTTGATAATATACGATGAAATTGAAATTTTTTTTCCTATTATTTAAAAATTCAAAAAGAAATTTGTTGTCTACAGATGCTTTTCCTTCCTTTGATCTATCGCGTTTACACACAACACACACACACACACACACACACACACACACGTACACATCGGGCACGCTCCACGTACTCGAGTACGTGCAATGGCTTATGTATAGACATGTACGTATACACATATTACGAGGCAGCCAGCGAAATTCATTTTCTTCGAAAGGTAAGAGGAAGAAAAAGTGGAATATATATATTATATATATAGCTTTCATTTCGCTCTCTCTCTCTCTCTCTCTCTCTATATATATATATATATATATATATATATATATATATATACACGTGCGTTCGCTCACATACTTCTTAAGTAAGACGTTCTCCACGCGCGCCGCCGCTGCCGCCGCCGCGGCCGCCCGTCTCTCCATATATATACTTTAACGCGCCGATGCCGGTCTATCCGGTTTTATAGACGTCGATGACGTGGCGCGCTCTCGAGATTATCGAAAGTGACAGCGCGGACGTAATTAAACGATTTATGCCGCCGACGCCCGCGCCACCGTCGCAGCCGCCGCCGCCGCCGCCGCCGCCCAGTCGAGTTCTTCTTTTCCTCCCGTTTCTCTTTCTGCCTCGCCTCCCCCCGCCCCCGCCCCCGCCGGCGCTTTTTTGTTTCCTCGTAAACGTTCGACGGCAGAGCGGCGCGCACGCGTGCCCCTTCCCCGGCTGTATTTTTAGACGCGCGTATAAAACTACGTACTGTACGCGTATGCGTATACGAGCGCGCGCTTGGTACATACGGATTCCGGCCGGACCGGAGGTGGCGCGGCCGGACGATGCGCCGGAACGAGTTTTACGGCGCAGGACGGCGGGAGCGACGTTACGATGTTCAATCGGTGCGCTCGGTGTGGCGGGAGGTATCGCTTCGAGCGAGCAAGGATGTGTCGAACAGTCGAAGATTGTTTGAGTTGAAGAGGATAGAAAAAAATAATTGCGCTACCCTGTTTTTTATACACTGACCATGCTCGATATCTTTAGGACTCCCGTATGAGGTATCCTTGCGACGCGTGTATGACCTAAAATTTGCGAAAACCGCAGCTGTCTGACATACGTTCCCCGAATAATTCTCTGCGTAGAATCCTACTGATTGGAATCCAAAAAGCGCTGGACGAATGTTTTTAAATTCTTTTTTCTAATTCAAATTTCCGATTGAGAATTAAGTATCAAACGAGGGATACTATAGAATGTTGAAATGACACAAAATATTTTATATCATAAAACATTCTTTAGTCACCACTAACACTTACGACCGTAAATATGAAAAAAAGAAAAAGAAAAAGAATTTCCAGAAGATAATCGAACGTTTCCTATACTTTTTTTAAGAGGTGGAAGCCAAAATCGTTGTACATTGCCCTCTACCATTGCACGGTATATATTTGGCCGAAAAATTGTGCACACCGCGACTGTGTTCTAGTGATCATACTCTTCGTCTATAATAATACAACTTCGTGCAAACGATAATTTTCTCATTTGTTGAATATATGGCGCGACGTTGGATATATCGCGCGACTCTGGTCGAATCCCGTATATTATGTATGTACGCGTGGCATCGAAAGAGAGAGAGAGAGAGAGAGAGAGAGAGAGAGAGAGAGAGAGAGAGATTGTTCAGTCACTTTTAAATAGTTTTTTTTTATACGTCACATATATGAAACTCGTCGGACATATTTGCATTCTCCATCTCTCTCCTGCCTGATACCAATTGTAAATACTTGGTTTTTCTGTATCACTATATAAATAAATAAATAAACAAATAATACATATATATATATATATATATATATATATATATATATATATAGTTTCCTCCGAAAAATTGTTTCATTTTTATTTTGAACATTCTCTATTCACAAAATTAATGATATTTTATTATGAAAGTACCCGCGCAAAACATCTAGCTAATATACATTCGCGTACCAGCAAAACAAAGGATCCGAGAGAAATTCCCCTCCATCGTTGATGTGTGAGGGCATTCAATACAAGAGCACCAAAGGCACTTATGTATGCCTGTGTGTATATATATATATATATATATATATATATATATATATATATATATATATATATATAAGCAGTCCAAGAGAGAACGAATAAAAGGAAGTAACAGAGAGAGAATGAAAGAAAGAGAAAGAGAGATAGATAGATAGATAGAACCTGTTTCGCGAATATGCCCACGCATGCGCATTCATTCGCTAAGGTTTAGCGAGAGCACAGCAAAGGGCACGAATCGTGTATATATATATATATATATATATATATATATATATATATATATAAAATACATAATAGTGAGGAGCATCCCGCATCCGACTTCCCTCCATCCCTCCACCCCCGCACCGCCGTCTTCTCGGCTTTCCTTGTTTCTACTTTCGCGTTCGTGAACGATGAAACATTGAGCACGGAGCATCCCGCCCGCTCGTTGCCTGCACACGTAGCCGAGGGGTCAAGTCCAGACTGTTTTTTTTTTTGCTCGTATTCGTTTCATACATTATCCAAACCCTCGGAAATCAGCGCCATTCTTGTACGGGGAATGGCCGTGAAAGAAAAAGCAGTGATTTCACTATATAGGGGGTAATCATATATATATAAATGTATATATCATGCCGCGAACTAACTGTGCAGAGAAAATTCATTATATTCGTATTGCAGTGTCCTTGCGCGCGTTTCGCCTGCTCTGCTCGTTTCGCGATGTCGCCATTTCTCACTTTCAGTGTTCCATGGTGTACGTACAGATCGTGAAATTTTCTCGAGGTATAGTTTCATCTACGTATATGTATATATCTACGTATATATATATATATATATATATATATATATATATATATATGTATGTATGTATGTATGTATGTATGTATGTATATACGTGCGTGTGCGACGTACGCTACCAATGAAGCCCCAGCCGAGCTCATCGATCCAGCGATACACGCCGTTCGAACGACGAGTAAAAAATGTATCTTTTGTCGGGGCTGCATCGTTAAATGATTTCCTGAGAATGAAGAAAAACGAAAGTCCCAACTTAATGGCCGCGTCTGTCACCGCCCGTCCGTTATCACTGGCTCGGCCGATTTGAACCCCATTTTCAATGGGGTTACGCTTCACTTTTGGCTTTGGCCCCACACCTACTGTGTACGCGTACCATTTGCACCGACGCGCCTGCTCAGTTTTACTAGTACGCGGCGCTGCCCGAAATCCAGTTGCATCGATGCTTCGGTACTCTTTGCGATTCATTCCTACAAAATCACGCCTATAAACCCGAACCGCGTTTGGTCATTTGCGCGATACGATTTGACAGCGTCGATTGCGCGGCATTGATTAAAATCATTCCCACAGTCCCCTCGTCCAATCATAAGCGAAGCAACTCGTTTTTTCCTAAATTACACGGCGCAATGCAGAGTCCCCACTCGCGCGTTTCCGTTTCTTCGATCCCCCGTTCACGCCGCTCCGGGCATATCGCGGTCGCGCGTGCTCTCGAGACTAATCAGTCGTCTCCCGCGTCCCGCGCCGCTCTCCGGCAAACATTGAACACGTGAGTTTTGATAATCCAAAACAAAGATCCCGAGGCTTATTTCCGAAGCGTGTTTGCGCCGCACGCAAGAACCTCTGCGAAGGTCACGTGCGCGACTCGCGACGAGAAATGAGTATATATATATATACACGTCTACATAACCATGCGCGCGTGTGTAAGTACATACGTACGATATATACGCAGTACCCGCATCGTCTGATACGCTTCCGTCGCACCTTGGTGAGGCGCCGCGATGCCTACATATACATTTCTCATCAGCGGCGCGGCGCAGGTCCCTGCACTCCCGGCATTAGAGAGCGCAATGCCCCCGACGAAGATATTTGCGCGCGCGCGCGCGCGCGTGTGTGTGTAGACAATACACCAACGATTCACGCCATCGCGTTACGCCACCGATTTCTTCTCGCTTTTGTTGCTGTGAGCTTCTCTACACGTACATAAGCTTCACGCGATTCCCTCTGACGTAATATGCTTCCGCGATATATATATATATATATATATATATATATATATATATATATCAGATGAACGGCACAGCTGTCCTCAACGAGCGATTCCGCATTACGTGCGGTCTCGCATGGTTAGGAGTAGGTATACGTCAACGTTTTCCCAGAGGACGCCCAGGACCTGCTTCTCTTTCCTCCAGTCCCCTTCCTCGCGCTCGCGACGCGCAGAGCACAAATCTGCTTTCAAGAAATTCGAAATATACACATACATATACACCATACATACATACATATAAATATATATATATATATATATATATATATATATATATATATATATATATATATCCGCGTGCGCGTGCGCGCATAAATTTTGACGAAGCTGTTAACCGTCATCCGTCGAACTGGGTAGTATATGTCGATGTTGCTCGCGCGCGTCCCTCTGTGTGTATGTGTGCCTATGGCGCGCGCGCGTGTTGGGCTCCTAAGCCGAGCGAGCCCCGTGCAGACGCCGGGGATGGTATGGGAAAGAGGCTGGTAAATTTTGTAAATTTCTGTTAAGGGTCTGTAACGGTGAAGCGAAGTCACTTCAAGTGGGTAGTTCATGAAACATGAGCTACTTCCGAGTCAAAGCGATGGCTTATCCTTTTTCTAAAAAGTAAAGTTTAACATCGTTTAATATTTAACGTAAGAGACCTGAGCAAATAACAATGAAATACTCGTGTAACAACTGCATATGTGTTTTATATATGTAGATAAAGCAACATAATAGATGCGGTAGTGAATAAGTAAAATAAAAACAGTATTTGTTTAATGTTTATAATTTGACGTGAAATGATATTTAGCAATCGATGTAAATTAAATTGATATTTATTTTTAAATCAATAACTAAATCATATTAATTTAATCTTTTTTTTTTAATCCTTCGGGATTGTTTTATCATTGAATAATAATTGTTTAATTTGACTCTGAATTGATTTGGCAAATACTACATTTCCCATGGAGAAATCGAGGCTCGTTCGATATTTTTTTTTTCACGATCCGTCAAATTTTATAACTTAAATGAGATAGAAATGGTTGAAAATTTCAAGTTCAGCAGCTCAATTTATTCGTACGATATAAGATGCTTAGGTCGTATTCTTACAGAATGTACATTGCAGAAAATACACCGTGGAAAAACCACGAAGTTACGCGCGTTTACACAAACTGCTTTCAACACTATTTTAACTATATATAGTATTTTACATATAACAAATACATAGTATTTGAACTACATATAGTATCGTAAAACGACGATTTTGTCACATATTCTAATGCTTGGCGTCACGTATAATCCATGCCCGTTACGAAAGAAGGAAAAATCCTCCATTTCCTATGTTCTCTTGCCCAGTGCATTGATATAATAATACTTGACAACTCGCCGATAAATACACAAGTCTGGAATAAAACTAAAGCTCCGTCTGAAAAAAAAACAACAACAACAACATCCAATCTTTCAACTTCCATCGATTCAATCGTAGATTAAACTTCTGTAAAAACTCGTACAGTATCTCTAGGCATAAATGAAAAAGTTTTATCGTCGCACATATTCCTCGTTCGGCAGTGTATCATAAATCTTTGTTCGATTATTAGAAATATAACTTGTTCAGTGATTATAAATTTTGTGGTATATGCTAGCGCGCAAAAGAAGAATTTTACTAATTGTAAAACTCGCTATGGCGTCCACAAAACACTTGATAAAATAAAATATCATATTAAAATTTTATTATAAATTACATAGCAAGAGTTTATAATAAATGCGTGACCGCACTATAATTTATAATTCAGCAAATCGAGCTGATTTTATCTATTTTATACGATATTAATACACGCCTCTCTCTCTCTCTCTCTCTCTCTCTCTCTCTCTCTCTCTCTCTCTCTGCGCTTTGTAAAATAGCGATTTGATCGATGGCGCGGAAGATACCGAGCTAATTGCGCGCTTCGTTAACACCTCTTCTATACGGATTAACTTTCGAGAGCCCCGAGCGCGCGCTCGCCTTGGACCTCGTCCAACTTGACCCTATATATATATATAGGGGCCATATAGATAATTCAACCGGCGTTTGCGAGCGCGCCCGAGTATCCGCCCCGCCTCCGTCCGCATGTATCTTGCCGTGCATTTAATTTAGACGCGTGCCCCGGACAATTTCTTTTACCACCTAATACGGATATTCCGATGAAAATCCCAATCGAAATCGGGAAAATTACAGATCCATTGTCGTTCGTTTATGCATTGCCGCGAGACAAGCGAATCCAACAATATCGCTGCGAACGCAGCGACTCTCGTTTTTCTATCGAGATTCGTTCGAAGATCATCGACGAAGCAATTCAATAAATTAACGTTCTTTTAATTTTATCGCCTTATCGTTCGATCTTCATCGCGCTCAACTGTTTCATTTATTATCGATTGATCAGTGGATATAATGTATGAAATATTGATTTCTTTTTTCGTGAAATATGTGTATACGAGCACGAGCAGATCGCTGTATTGTCATTAGAACTGGTGTATGCGTGAAATAAAATTTCACACTGCGCGGCACAACTCGGATATATCGATAAAAAGTTCGTATATTATTCGAGCAATACGAATCGTATCTCTCGAAATGAGCGAAATGGGGTAAAAAAGTATAGGTTTCGAGACTAATGTTATTTTTTCATCATCGTTTCATATCGAAGGTCATTTAAATATTAAATAATACTTTTGAAGCGGAAATCCTTCTATTCAAACAAATATGCGGCTTGACTTACAAATGACTTTGGTCACATAAACTCAATATCAACGCATATTGGCCCAGGTCCTTCCTGGAATCGAAAAATATCAACCTCAAAGATTTTTTCCATTTCGTCTGTTAATTTAAAATGTCCGTATATATTGTGAAATTGTCTGAAAGCTTTTGCAGACCTCCTTGCTAATAACTACAAGGATTCTCCAAAATCGTCGATTAAAACGTCGCCGATGGAAGAAATTTAATTTTACGACCTGCTGCTCAACGGAATCGCTGAAAATCGCTTAATTAACGTTCCGCCGCTGAAGAGGCGCCGCGCGATATCAACGTCAAGTTTTCTATAAAATACTTGATTTCGAAAAGCTATGTGTCGCTGTCCGAAGTACCGCACTGGCGTTCGATGAATTATCGTCGGAAAATATTAAAACTGATTTCTGATTATAAAAAGTAATTTTGACGCGCATCTGCCGCGTTATGTCTCTTTTATTATTTGGAATAATTTTTTTTTTCGGTCGATAAACTATGTTTGTATGTTGAACACGATAAGGTTTGCACGGTTTCATGGAGAAAAAAAAACTGAATTTAATTTTAATGTTCTATGTTCGTTCATTGAAAATAAGAAAGAAAGTGGAATAATTTAACGGTGTTATATGCACGAATGAGCAAAAAGTTTTAATATCGCTGTGGTGTGTGTGTGTGGCGTGTGTGTGTGTGTGTGTGTGTGTGTGTACTTGAAATAAATTTGAATTTCCTTTTCCATTATATGATTCATAATTCTTTTTCAAATCCTTCCCATATAATAACATATTCATTTTCATATTTATAACGCAGCTTTACATAATTAATCGTTCTCTTTTGATTTTAATATTAACTAATATTTTTTGCACGAAATCCCCGTGCAATTTATTATATACATATATTCCGCACATTACGTTGAATGCGAATGGCGGAATTATAGCGCAGCGCTCGCACGCGCTCGTGTTTGACGTTCTAGACGCAACTAATAAAACACAGTCACATTTAATTAGGTTATAACGGTCGATTTCTGCAGACTTCACTCAATACACCGAGCTATAATATATTTATAGAAATAGCCGAGGAGGACTCCTCGACGCGACGTATCGCCTCAGAAAAATCAATTCGGCGACGCGGAAACGTACTAATGCATCTGCATGCATAAGAGACGAGATCCGAACTCGCTGTAACGCCACAGGCGCGCGCGGACGCGTACACGCACACGCACACGTGTATTTGTATGTATAGTATATACACGTATATATAGAACCCGCTTCGTTGCTGCTGCGCGGCCCTGCCGAGAACACAGAATATATATATATATATATATATATATAATATGCATCAGATGTCCAGAGCACGGTCAAGGGATGAGTGATCGTACGTAACGGTGCGTTGCAGGGGGATCGCTTGTTCTCCCGGTCCCCGACAAGAGGGCACGCGTGTCTCGCTCAATCCCCCCTCCCCTCCCCCGTCGTCCTCCACATCGAGTCCCCGTGCTCTGCTTCGTCCTATATTACGTACACACATACTCTTACTGCATAATTTCTTAGGCGGTAAATGGTGGGCTGGCTAGAACTAACATCGGCTAGATTCGAGACTCTCGCTTGGGAGAGGCAAACTATTCTGTATATATATATAGTTGATGCACGCGTCATAGTTGATCCACTTCCACCCATCCTCTCCCCTTCCCCGTGTGAGGAGTTTGTTGTACGGGTTCTAGCTAAGAGAATTTCAACTTCCCGCCCGAGACTCGGTGAAATATATAGATATATTATGTATATGAAGTACGGCGTAGGAACCATGGACTTTTCCATACTCGTCAGAACTGGCCGGAGGGTTGGATTGGAGAGCGATGCCGCATTGCCATCCCGGGTGCGCGCGCACGCGTGCGTGTGAATATCACCTGACTGTAAGAATGCAACTCGTGATCCTTTAAAAAGATAATAAGATAGATAAGAAGACTAAAATCTAACGATCCGGTTTATGGCTTCACCATCAAGAAATTGAATTATTTTCATTTTACACATCGAAACAGGACATTCGCAAAAATTCTTTGGAAATAGCCGAAAGAAAATTTGTGTATCGAGTACCTGAATTGTGGCCAGTTTCTTAGATTGTGCGAAAGGCGAAAAAATGCAGGCTATGAGACGTTTTTTTTTCTATATCGTGCAGTAGCCTCATTGATTATTTCAATTACCAGCAATTGGGCGTGAGGCTTTGAAGAGATGATATATAATTAAGTTATTATTCCTGAAGGTAAATGGATTACACTTTTTCTCATCCACTTATAGAATTTTTATAGAAATCGAAAGAACATTTATTTATTAGATGTTGGAACGCGCTTTAGATAAATATTTCATGCAGTTCTTTACCTCCGATCTCGACTTGTATTGAATAAAGAAACAACCAATCGTAGCGCAGCGCAAGAAAGAAATAGAGAGAGAAAGAGAGAAAGGGAGAGAGAGAAAACGAGAAAGGAGGAGAGAAAGAGAAATATCCCTAAGACTACTGTTCCGTTCTATCGCGCATGGTCGGAAACTTACCTAAATGTTTAATGCAGCAGGGATTACATCGGATTACATCTAGATATATAGAAATGGTTTACTCTACAGTGTAGTATATCATGCTCTAAGTTTCAAGGTTTTTACGGAAAGAGTTCTTGGATCTTTTTTTTTCAAACGAAGATTCACTGTTTAATTCAGAAACAATTACGTTCCGTTTCTTTCGTCGTCGGCCCTCCCAATAATAATATGCATATATATATATATATATATATATATATATATATATATATATATATATTAAAGGGAAGAACCGTACGACGCTCTGACGGCTCACTGCAGGACAAAAATGGCAATTAGCAAAAAACCAATATTTATAAGGACGACGTGGGGTTCGTGAGAGAACATAACACAAATAACGATCTTCGCTAAAGATTCATCTATTACACACGAGCGCGCGCGCACACACACACACACATACACACACCCGTATTCGCATATATCGCACTTCTCGGCGACAAATAACCTCAAATCACTGAGTAAACACACGCGCGCGCGCATATATATATATATATATATATATATATATATATATATATATCTGTATCTGTGTGTGTGTGCGCGCGCGCGCGTAGGTGTGTGTAATAAATATATAGGACACGCGGTTTGGCCCGCCTGAATAATCGCTTGCTTGCGCGGGGGCTGAAACCACGCCAATATATATATCCGCCGTCGCGGCAGCAGGGACGATTAACTACGGTGGGTCCCCTTGTGCGTTGCGAAGGTGAATATATATTATCCTGTTGTTTCTAATGCGTGTACGTATACGATATATATATATATATATATATATATATATATATATATATATATACATATATATATGCATCCGCATTATCCGCCCGCACGGCGGGAGTCGCGTGCGGCAGTCGCGTGCCGCGGGCGAATCATTACGTGTGCGCCTGCACATAAATACAAATACGCATATATAGGTGCATGGTATACTAAAAATACCGATAACAGGAGCTCGGCGTTCGCGCGCTCTCGAGAGCGAGCCGCAACGGTGCGCGGCGCGAGCTGCTTGAGTGGAGGGGGGGGGGGGAGAGCGCGACTCGCGCCTCCTTTGGCCCCCTCGCGCGTTATTTTCTCTCCTTCGCCGCCTCTTTCCCCTCCCTCCAGCTGCTCCCCCGACCCGCGCAGCCCTCAATTTCACACGCCGACTCGACAGTTCGACGGTCGAGAATGCCATTTTTTTCGTGAAGCCGCCAAGAATTTCTTTCTGCACGGGAGTTAAGGTCTCGCCTCCCCCCTCCCTCCTGCCCCACGGTCCCGTCCCGCTGTAGCTCGTTGCTCAATGACATGGGAGGCCTCTCGCACATAAACGTTTCTTTTTTTAAAACCTTCGTCCCGTCTTGAAGAAAGTTTCTCTTCTTCTTTGAAATGTCATTATACAATCGGAAGAAATTCGCATCGCACGTTTTTCTTATTAGCGAGTAAAAAATGTTTTAAAGAACGTTGAAGCTATATATATATATATATATATATATATATATATATATACACGTCAAAATACATTATAAGATCGCGATCGTGAATAAATGTCGCGAATATAAGCGTTTAATTATACGCGCGCTCTTGAGTTACGGGTCCGATCGCGAGCCGTACCGTAAGAAACGACGTTTTTTTATATACGTACTTCAGCCTCCTTTTTCTTCTTATCTTTTGCTTTTTGTTAAGAGAGCTGCGGAGAGAAGAAAAAACAATAGAAAAATACCCATTCGGTGTGCTAATGAAATGGAAATGTTTTCTTTTTCCTTTGAATGTGTATATATATATAGAACGCGACTATGCACTATTTCCGTTAGATGAATCAAAGTAAGCGGAAGTAATTCTGTTTTTTTCACTCATCTCTCTCTCTCTCTCTCTCTCTCACACACACACACACACACACACACACACACACACACACACACACACACACACACACACACACACGACGTAAGTAATTTAACATTTCGAAAAGAGTTTTTCCTTATCACATACTTACAAAAGTTATTAGATTTAAGCAAAAAAAAAAAAAAATTACGACATCAGTAATAACAATGACAAAAAGTTCAGGATTTCCTTTATAGCGAAAACTTTAAAGAAGAAGAAGAAAAAAAATCTGCCGTTTCTAAGGTGATACAATCTATGGACGTTCGAGTGCTTACGAGTTGCAAAAATAGATGGGAAACGGTAAATTAAAATTAGCAATTCTGAAATAAGACGCATAGTATAGAGAGAGGGGGGGGAGAAAGAAAGAGAGAGAGAGAGAGGCAGAGAGACAGAGAAATACAAGCGATTAGTCATTGCGGACGGCAAATGTCAATTATGCATTCGTCTCGATACTCACTTTTGTCGCTTTAGAAGAGGAACGACGTATATCAAGTCTGAAACGAAGATTAATAACCGTGCGTATATATAAGAAACTCATTGGCCACTTTTCTTATTACACGATTATATACGCGCTAAGAGAATGGCAAAATTGGAATGAATTCCATTTTTCTCTTTAATGCGAATCAATGCGTGTTTAAATCCTTTTTATTATTCTTATTATCGGTTTACGTTAAAATATATCAGTATATTATATTTTGTAATTTCTATAAATTATTTTAGAATTTTCATATACATGTCGATTCATAATAAAAATCCAGAATAATCTATATAAAGACATTGCGAAATAATAAATTCATCCTTTGATAAACGACATAACATTGAGAATCGTCATTGTTATGAACGGGCTTATAAGTTTTGTTCATCAAGAGACAAGAGTGAGGGGGAAAAATACGATATATCAATGGAATTTAAAATAAGGTTGTTTTTAAAACTCCACAGATATGCACGTTATTTAATTAATGAAAGAACAAAATAAGAACGAATGAGTATGTAAAGAAGACACGATAGCGCTATTATTGCGTGAAACGAGACGATAAAATTAGAATTATTTTTTTTCAAATAAACGAGAAATTATACGAAAAATTGCAAATTCTTAACAGGCTTCGGTTGCATAACTAATTAGAAAAAGAAAGAGCAGGGCGATAAGCACGAAAGTGTTTAAGATAGGCAAATGCATGATGGGAAGAAAAGATTTATCATACGCGACTATATAGGATATAAGACAGATATGAAAGAGTAGAGAAAATGTTTCATAAAGAAAGATCTAGAACGAGAGTAAGAATAATAAAGAAGAATTACGGCAAGACGAAGAAGAGGAGAAGAGATATTGCTGAAAAATATAAAAATAGAATTATAAGTTTTTCTAAATATATATATATATATATATATATATATATATATATATATATATATAAGTTATAAAAGTAGTGCGGAGATAAGCAAGTCTAAGCGATTGAAAAATGCTATCACAATGTAAAAACAAGGTATAGTTTCAAATATGTATAGAAAAATCATAATACGTCGAGAATATGTTCATATATATATATATATATATATATATATATATATATATATATATATATATATTAAAAATGGGCAAATCAAGCCGTGTACTTTATTTATTGTATTTTATTCAAGTAAGATGAAAAAACTGTAAAAATATTGGGAAAAGACATATACGCTTGTACTAAAATTTACTAAGAAATTATTTCAGTTTTTTTTTTTAATTGTCACAGAATATATTGTAATATAGAATTATTGATATAATTTATTGAACCAGAACAAAACGCGCGTTGATAACAAATATATATCCAATTTTGCGTACAAAGGTATATACGTTGTAAGTATTTCGTTAAAATATACGCGCGCCCCGGATTCACGCTGGCTGTGCGAAAAATTACAAAAGATTTCGAAGAATTTGCTTTAAAGAGCAAATTGAAATGTCACTTTTAAGAGTCCGCCGTAATGGAATTTGGATTTTTGAAACTTTTCGCCGTACTTTATAACCGACGATGGTTGGGTAAAACCATTTTTTTTTCGCATTATTATAACGCCCTTCCAAACGAAAGAAATATCTCATCGGAATTTTAATGAAAAAAATTTAAAAAAAATAAATGAAACAAAAACAAATCCCAGTTGATTCCGTTAGAGTACGGTGGTAAATAAAGTAATTAAAAATCGTTATTAATAATTCTTTAGGAAGTCGACCTTTTTAATTTTATAATGCGCAATATTCAGCCTCGAATTCTGTTTTATATGTCCTACTTTTGTTTATCATTAAACATAAATTATTAATTCATGTACTTGCACACACAAGCGTACACACACACACACACACACACGCGCGCGCGCGCGCTTTATTTAAAACAGTTAAAAAGTTTTCTTATTTCTCGTCCAATAATGAAATTTCTAGCGTACTTGATAACGATAAATAGATGAACGGACAAATAGATAAACAGAGGGACGGTAGGATTCGGAATGAAAGAAAATTAGGGAGGTTGATCGTTTTTCGCTCTTCCATCATTTCCGAAGGTGGAGGTGGCGGGACAAAAAAACAATGGCAAATACACACGTGGCTCGCGTGACTATATTCCTTTTTATATATTAAATATATATACATATACATATATATATATATATATATATATATATATATATCCCTTCCGCTTCTCGAAAGCGTGATCGGTGATTTCGTCCCCTCCCTTCCCTCTACTCGCTCGACTTATGGAAAACAATGGGGCGAATGGACGCTCGTGAGGGAAGAAGAATTCGTTATTATCTCCAGCGCGAGAGATCCGATCTCCCTCACCCCCCTCCCACCCCCCCTTCCTCTCATGCGTGAAGGTATGCGTTTAATTATAATATTACGTCCATATATATATATATATATATATATATATATATATATATATATATATAAAGATAAAATATAGCGGAAACCCTCCGGAAATTCGCTCGTTTCGGCGGAGTATAAACCCTCTCGTAAGAAGATCGAAGGGAATTCTTTCCCTATTGCACACGAATGCCGCCTCGCGGTGTACGTACGCGAACGTTAATAATCCCGCCTGCGAACCGACGTTTTTACGATCGCGCGTCCGTTCCATGTAGGCGCGCGCGCGCGCGCGCGCTCGACTCTACGGGGGTGGACGGATGGCTATCTCGAGCCTTCTCGCAATATTGATAAGGGCGGCTCCGCGTACATATACAGGATGCTTGATTTGTCGGCACGCTATGCTATATCTATGCGCGCGGGCGTGCCTCTCTCTGTGTGTGTGTGTGTGTGTGTGTGTGCGCCCGCGCGTGTGCAGCCACGGTCTACAGCGCCCGATCCCATACGGACGCACGTGCGGGGAAACCGAACTTTTGCGCGCGCCCGCTGCGTCGACGGGGAAATGTTGCGCGAGCGAGCGAGCGCGCGCGCGCGTGGAAACGCCGAAAGGTGAACGATCGTTTTATGGACGGCGGGGCGAGGCGGGGGGGGGGGACCAAGAGGGGCGATAGAATTAATTTGCTGCCCAACTTATATGCGAAGGGGAGAGCTATTTTGGACGGGTCGGGTGTATAGAGAGAAAGAGAATAGCCCGGTTAATATCTGCGCGCATATACGGCTCTTATTGATATATATATATATATAATATTTGATCAAAAAGAAATCTTGTCCTGAAATTTTTCTCCAAGCTATTCTGTTTAATATACATATAATATATAATAAACATTTTATGAGTAAATGATTTTTATGAAAAATGTAAAAAATCTATAATGTTTAAAAGTAAATAACATATGATTTTGTATTGTCATTTTCAATTCTTCCAATCCTTCAAAGTTACGCGTATAATAGTTCGTGTGAAAAAACATGTTTGATCATCTACAGAACAATTTCTACGTTTGTGTAAGCGTACGTTTACGAATGTAACAATAGCAAAAGAAGGCTTGTTAGAAAATTGTAGTCGTTGGAAGGACGATACATCGGCAGAAACCGTAGGAATACGTAAAATCAGTCTTGATTCTCATTTTCCGGGATGAAGTTATTTTTAGGCATATCAAAAAAAATATCTTATAAAGTAAGCTAAATTATCAACGAAGAAAATTAGGAAAAGTAAAAGTTGAGAAGATCAAAACCGAATGATCTTGTCAAAAATATGAAATAAAACTGAAATTTTACTGAAAATTCGCCTCGCTTTACAGCATAATTGTCCATTGTAGAAGAGAAAAATTACCTAAAATGTCGAACGACGATCTTTCAGAGACAAGTTATCCTCATAAACTTATTATTCGACCGAGCATCACATACTTCTGCTTATATATTACGTAGCGAAAACTTTAGACACGTACGAGCTAAAATTTGCGTTTCGCCGCATGGTTGCAGATGCGCACAACTCCAGTAATGTTACTGGGTACGAGCGACAAGTACTGCGCCGAGCGTGCCGCGCCAAGCCACCGCTGCATGCTTTCTTCTGCAGCATTACCCTATATATATATATAGGTATATATATAAAACAGCTGCACGACGTAGAATATGAATAACTTGTTTTTCTTTAATTTATCGACAGTTTAAAAATGAAACCTAACCTATATTAACTCCACAATTCTAAATGGCATTCTGTCAAAATTTTATTGCAATGGGTCAGTTAGTTTTCGAGATTTCTGGGACCACACAAACAAACGCAGACTTTTTATTCCAATAGTCGAAGAAAGTATATAGTATAGTACAGAGTATATAGAGTATGGATGTAGATGTATATAGCAAACGTCGAGAACAGCTTGTTTGATAATCCACACACATATATATCTATACGTATAATAAGAGAGTCCTCCTTGCCAAACGCAATATATACCTGGTCTGGTATAAGGAAATAAAATTTCCCCGCAATGCAGTGGCGCGTACAGCGAAGACCGGTGCAAAAGAGAACGAGGTGGGGGGGGGTGATGGGGGCAGGTGCGAGCGGTTCGTACACGTGTTTTTTTTTTCTTTTGCTTTTTTCGTCGTTTTTTGTTGTATTTTTTCTTTTTTTGCTTTTCTTTTTTCTGTTTTTCACCGTTGCGCGTTGGGTTCGACGCGCGATATTGCGGCGCCAGGTGACGAACCGCGATAATTTACCACTGGTGACGGGGAGGGGTGGGAGGAGTGGTCGCGATGCCGGCGATGTCGGAGAGCGGCGCTCCGACACGACTTTCCCCGCTCTTTTATTACGCGAGCTTTATATATACTCGTGTATATATATATATATATATATATATATATATATATATATATGCGTTCGCCAACGAAACCGCGTCGGTTTTTTTCCACTACCCGGGACCGCCGTGCGGCCGATCCTCGTACTTTCGGCAGCATTTGGCCTTTCGATCGAATTTCCAAGAGAAATACACGCCTAATTCGTACATTCGTGCGCTTGTTTATACACAGCTCGTGATGGAAGTTCTTCATTGAACGCCGGACCAGCCAAAATAAAAAGAACTTTTGTTAAGCTCGATGGAATTTCGACGTAATCACGGATAAAATGGACAATGATCGTATTTCATCCGGCACGTAAATAAATATATTGTTGCTGAACGGATGGGGCTGGAGACGTAACAAGCGGACAACGAGCGCGGTTCGTTAGATTTTTCGATTTTGTCTCAGAGTTCGAAGCGACGCGTGACTTGCGCTCAATGAAAATCGATTCTGTCCGCCGTTGCTTTGCTCGAACTTACGATGTTACTTACGCCTCGTTGTTTATTATATTTACCCTCTCGCAAGACCCCGCAAAGAGAATCGCAATCTCTTTTACCTTTGCATACGACTTCGAGGTATTTAAATCTTTTTTTTATTGAACGTATGATCGTCAGTACCTGAAACTTATTCTACTTTATCAGATAATTATACAATCTTTTTTCTTCAATAAAATTCATTTCAACCAATCGATATAGATTCTATAAACATATTTTACTTTATCATAAGATCGGAAATTCTTCGTATTCATAAGGAACTTTTTTTTCATAATAAAATTTTTTCAACTTCACTTACGTCCCCGGATTGATCATTATAATTTTTATTCTAATCTAACGATTACGCAATAATTTGGTTAAATAAAAATTTTTAATGCACCATATATAAACACATTCCTTTGCTATTGGGAAAGAAAACGTCCACCGCGTCTAGGAGGAGGGCGACACTGCATCAAAGCAAAAATCGCAATCGTGGCCGTTAAGATAGTAAGAAGCGTGTATGGAGTGAGCGAGTTTGTTGAATTAAAAAATAGGTGTTAATGTACTCAAAATATTTATTTAAACGTTGTACGATATTTTATCATTCAATAGCGTATTAAAAAACAAAATGAACGTGATGTAATTGAATTCTTGAGACTTTAATTGAACGCATAATTTAATAAAAGAAGAAATTAAATAAATTTTTTTTTTTTTAACAAATTTATTTTTTTTAATACTTACTATACATTCGTTTTATTTAGTAATATAATTATATCATTGCAGCCACGAACGACTGTTCTCTCATCGCATGGAATTTTTATTATTTTTCATCCATATATTCCTTATCACGGCTTTTGCCATTTCAATGTTAGAAAATAAATTTTAACAACCTCGGCCTCCGGAATACAATGAAAACTTAATTTCGAAAAAAAAGAGCCAAGTTCGTTGCAGTAATCTTGTAAAGCCTTTGGCGGCCTGATTTGCCTCGCGTATTTTAATCGAGCGTTGATCATCGACAAAATTGAATCGCGCAATGAACCAAGGCTCCCCTAGCGTCTTTATCAGTACAAACTGTATTATATATATACACACACGAGAGCGCGAAGTAGCTCGCAGAATCTGAGGTCGTCGCGCGGCGCGTCCTTCTTTTATACCCCGCCGTTTTATTCTCCGACCTCTTTCCTTCTTCGCACTGAGATCAAATGAAGCGGTCGATTTTCGAATTTGGCCCGTCCTCGTATAAATCTTGTATTTGTGTGCGCTCGCGCGAATTTCGCCTCCGAACGTTTCTATAATACACAACTCTTTTCGTACATGTAGAGTTAAAAGTTATAGTAACATAAATACATATATGTATAAATACATACATACATACATACATACATACATACATACATACATATATATACATATATATATATATATATATATATATATACATACAGTAGAAGACGGGTTGCAAACGAGACTAGGAATAAGGGAGAAAAAGAGACGGGACGAAGTAAAAAACAAAAAAAAAGGAAAGGACGCAGCGCAGAGATTTCGCGAGCCGCTTTTGGGACAAATATTTGCAGTACGCGCGATAGCGAGACGGGAAGTGTCGGCGGGGC
>JACCIC010000080.1:417500-462500 GCA_018907035.1 Sycobia sp. Sy_11 | reverse complement strand
GGCCCTACAGAGTTTTCCAATCTTCTCTGCCTCTCTCTCTCTCTCTCTCTCTCTCTCTCTCTCTCTCTCTCTCTCTGTCCAGAGCAACCTCACGCTCTCCTCCACATTTTGTCGAAGCTCTCTCTTCTCCCACCCCTCGTCATTTGATTTTGATTATTGTTATTCTGATTTTTTTTCTTCTCTAACGCGTATATCGCGAGATGAAAAGCTAAACCGGCATTGTTCGTATAATGAATTTCTTGCAAATTTTTCATTATTCCGTTATCCGCGCGGACCCCTCCCCGCCTTCAGATGAATTTAAAATTAAATTCCCTTCTTTCGCGTATTGCTTGCTGGATTAAATTTTTGACTAGCTCTCTCTCTCTCTCTCTCTCTCTCTCTCTCTCTTTCTCTCTTTACATATACATATACATATATACATATATACATATATATATATATATATATATATATATATATATATACGCCACGACTGCTCCGACATAAAAATGTGCAACGACAAAAATAAAATAAAATAATGAATGAACCAGATTAGTTCCGTTTGTTTAAGTTGTAATTACGCAGGATGATAAAATCTTTTTCAAATCTTTATTCTCTGTACTTACCAATGCATACTGAATTTATCTATCCAAATTTAAAATTATCATATACACACTGTATTTAACTGGTTATAAAATAAGAAAAAAAAAAACAATCAATCACTCACTGATAATTTTAACTTTACTGAATGTAAAATATATCTATATAATTGTATCTGTCATCGAGTTCTCGTATCGAACTTCATATAACATATAAACGCGGCAAGTGGATAAAGCTCACCATTATGCCAGAAAATATAACGAAGCGAATCCGTATGACAACTCTCGAGAGCAGCGTTAACAGCCCGCACATCCATATATACATACATCTACCATCACGCTTCGAAAAGTACTTTCGGACCCCATCCGCCGATTTCCCTCGCCACCCACCTCGCACTCGATGTCGCGTGTAATTTCGCGTCGTAGCATATATATATATATATATATATATATATATATATATATATATATATATATATATTAGACGCACGAAAAGGGGTCGGGCAGAATGGCAGAGTGATAAATGGCGTTAGGATTCCGATGGCCTACAATACATTTCGCCGTATACTTCGCGTGTTCCGATGCTCTAGGGTGGAGGGGAGGGGGAATGAAGATGAATATTCCCCCCCTCCCCCATAAGGTGGAGAATACGCCCTCCGGAACTGTATAAAAATATACAGGCGCGTATATCCGTAATGAGGTCTGGACGGTTCAAAATGTTTCCTGGCGTGCTGCTGCTGCTGCTGCTGCTTTACTTTCATTGGAGGGGCGACGGGGAAGAAAATAGGGATTCGCGTAGTACAGAGCCGGCATTCCAATTATTCCGATATATTACAATTGTCCACGATTGCCCGTCTTTTGAAAGCAATGCGTATGGCACTGAAGCGGTGAATTAAACGCGATTTGATTATAAACGACAACGGACTAATCGTGCGTGAATATGTAATTTTATTGATTTTGCGAGTGAAAGATGATTTTCTCTCATTGCTGGTCGAGAAGCCTCGTGCGACCCATGTCTCGGATACGTATGCCGCGCCCATCTCGTCGGGTCTCAAATAGTAAATTTACACTGGCTACGATTCAATTGAGGAAATTGAAAAAAAAAATCAAATTATATTTTATGAATAAGAAATAATATGCACAAAAGTCTGCTTAAAAGATAAAGGTACGTGAAATGTTGGTCAGCTAGATGTGCGAGAGTTAAAATTCATAGATCAAACATTATCATCATAATAATTCATTTATGAGTGGAGGGGGGGGGGAAGCAGAATGCAACTGATATACTGGAGACGAAAGTATATTATAAAAATAAAAACCAAAAATTGTAAATATATAGAGATAAGTTTTTCGTATTACTCGATGAATGTCAAACTGAAATATATAATACACACAGACAGACACACACGCACGTACACACGCACATGCACACGCATGTATGTATGTATACACACATATACATATACATTCATGAATATAATCGCTGAAGCTGTCGCAAATTTATCGATCAACACGCTTTTCTCACGCGAGTCAACTCGTAATCTAATAAAAAAAACAAGTGACGCTTTAACTTAATTATATATATATATATATATATATATATATATATATATATATATATATATATATATATAG
The DNA here is from genome assembly GCA_018907035.1 of Sycobia sp. Sy_11. Taxonomy (NCBI): domain Eukaryota; kingdom Metazoa; phylum Arthropoda; class Insecta; order Hymenoptera; family Epichrysomallidae; genus Sycobia; species Sycobia sp. Sy_11. Next base: position 460,290 of record JACCIC010000080.1, on the reverse strand, counting down.
TACCGGCTGGCCTTGTGAATAATTAAGTTTGACGCGAACGACATATAATGCAGATATATGGCTCTGTTATAACGCGTTACGCGCGCATCTGGAGGTTATAATTGCGCGACAATGGGGCCGCCGTGCATCACACGCCGATATCTTCCGACGCGGCACTCCCGGGGCTTATAGGAGAAGGATTACGCAGACCGAATACGGGGGGGGGGGGCGCCCGGATTAACAGCGCCCCGTATGCGCGTACGCGCACTTATAACGGCATCGCGGCGGAGCGTGAAAATTGGCGCGTAGGTCGTACTGCTTGAACGAAACGGTCGCTTCAGCGCAAAGCGCAATATTTTGTCCGACGCGACTTTTCCCCTCTGCGTGGAAGAAGTTTGTGTACAAGTTATAAGTCAAGCTTGATCACGGGCCAACGAGCGATCCCGATAGGAGGGCTCACGCGTCTGTTTTTAAGATTTTTCCATCTCCTCGATAACGAGAAATTTTCTCGACCCGAAGGCCGAGGACGCGACGACGAGCCGCGCAACGATGAATTTTACGCGTACATTATAAACCACCCGGCGTATGCGCCCGAGTCTCCGTCATATTCAATATACTCGATTATGCATTGCTCAACTATAATTGTGCGTTAAAATTATCCCGCCCGTATATGATCGCCGTTGACGCGATAAAGAGCTTTCAGCGGAATACCACCCGATGGGGTATGATTTTTCAAAAATATCGCAAGCTTTTTCACACGCGCGCGCGCGCGCAATATAGAAAGACGAGGCGCTTGAAAGTTACGTTATGAGAACTACTGGAGTTTTAGCCCTGCAGGTGACAGCGCACATCTGCAGTAATTATTTCTTTTCCAATACGTATATATACGTTTATATGTAGTTTGGGAATTTTTTTCACCAACCGCGGCTACATAAGGCTCAACATAACACATGACGCTTCGACGAAGTGTTTCACGAATCTTTCTTATATAGGAGTGATCGAATTGCCTGTCAGTATTGCGCGGGCTCGGGCATTACAGCGACAGCTATCGGCATAAGCTGACTTCGTTAAACGTATTACTAAATTTACCCTGTTTAGAAGCATTAAATTTAATTACCCAGTACAGCCTCGCGAGTTTCAACCGCATGTCGTGGAGTATTTTTTTTTTTTTTTTTTTTGTCTTAACACAGTCGGATGAACGAGGACATTTTTTATCCATCATATACATATATATATATATCTAGAATTTGTGTGCAAAATCCGTGAGCGAAGAACGATAAATGCGCGTACGTATGTAGATGTGCATACATTGGAACGGCACAGTTCTCAGTGCTATTCTATCTGTAATATTCTCTCAAGTAGATCGAGTCACGATCGATTCGCGGACCGCTTAACCTCCTACCGCCTGTACTTGATCCCCATCCCCGTATTAGTGTGATATTTAAAAATTTGATAATTGCCCGGATTCCAACTAATGTCCTCGAGGGTGTATAATGCACAGGTTACGATTGCACGTAGCCTTACCGGCGCACTATTACATAATGGAAGCTCGTGGAAGCTCGTATAGACTATATATATAATAGAGAGAGAGAGAGATTTATGAATTCCCCGAAAAATTAGTCCGGAGGCCCCGCAAATCCCGCGCATCGGGCGAGCGGCTTCTCTCAATTTTGTGCGAATTACGGACGTCGCAGCTATACGTGTCTGCCACACATGCGCAGGCTCGCCGCGCGCGCGCAACATATCGCCCCCGGTCTCTCGAGCTGCGGGTGGCTCATACCAGACGGTCGTAAATCACAATCAGTCCAAGTCGAGAGAGAGAGAGAGAGAGAGAGAGAGAGAGAGAGGGAGAGGGAGTGATTGAGTGAGGGAGGGAGGGAGGGAGGGAGAGAGAGAGAGAGAGACAGAGACGTGACAACTCCCCGCGCGAGCGCGACAAAATGACAACAGCGGCGATGACAGGCTCGACTGGAGAAATTAGAATCGGTGCGGGGAAATTTGCTCGTCGAAACTGAAAGGCGCCCTAGAGATAGAGAGGGAGAGAGAGAGAGAGGAGGGCGGTAGACCGAGTTTAAATCAGCTCGTCCGTCGTTCGTGTACTGCCGAACAGCCAGCGAGGAGTGCATAACTATTTTCCTCGCCTTCCTTTTAGGAAAATGACGGACAGGCCTCTGCGTTCGCGTGCCCGCCGATGTATGCACCGACATTGAAATGGGTATACTGGCAATGTTCTGCAGTACATAACATCACTTTCTTTCGTTTCATCGGAACAATAAAATTTTTCTTTCCACTGATCTCATATTGGTAATCTCTTTTGATAATTCATTTTACATATATTGATTTATTTTTTTTTATTCATTTATTTTTTAATAAATCATTGAAGAACAATTGAAATACTAAATATTTTTACAAATATCGTGGTATTTCATAAAGTAATTATATGTTTATCATTTCTGCTGAACTGCAACTAACCTCAAAATTAAAATAATTCGTATAGTCTGGTACAGATCTATTTAATTTATTTACTTATTTTATGGATGCTATTATTATATGTTAAATGCTGTTTATTCATAGCGTGTATATATATATATATTATCAAAAATGTTTCGGCGAAAACGCCTATATATATAACTATGGGCAGATCGCAGCCACCCCCTTGCGCCAGCTTCAGGTTCAGAACTTTCCTCGCGCGGCGGTCAAGCTCGCATTTTCGAGAATCTTTGTCTAAATAAAATATATATATACATATATATATATAACACCAAATTTAAAAGGACCACGACCGTGAGGGTCGGAGGATGGAGGACACGTATTCGAACATCTTCCCCGTTGTGTAATTCGCCAATTTGTATGCCCGCGCGTCCACACTTTTTATGCCCATATCGGCAACCCGCAACAAGGGGGAGGGGGAGGGGGGCTGCCATTCCTCGAGCGCTCGCGGGCGCTGATCGTAAAGCGTACTTTACGAGGGCGCCGCGAACGTCGCCTCGCGTGCCACCTCCGCTCGCCCTACTCCCCCCCCCTCTTCCGTCCTTTTTCTTTCTCCGCGCAACGGTCGCCTTTATTCAATTAAAAGCCATCGCTATCGGTGGGCAATTGTGGCAGAAATTAGGCCAAAAGACCCGGTGTATTCTCAAACGATCCCGCTCGAGCGGTCGGCCCGTGCAGGCGTTTTCCTCGCGTACGCGAGCACGTAATATTTATCCTGCGGTAAAGGGGGAAGAAAACTCTTGACCTTCCGACGTCCGCGACCCTCCCCACCCCGTCCTTTATTCTAATTGCCACGCATAATTGGAGCACTACTGGTCGCTCTGACGTCAGAAAGAGAGGTGGAATAGTTCGTACTAGCCGAGGATACCCACGCTTTGTCCTTGCTTTTCTACACCTACGTCGATCACTAACCCCCCCCCCCTCGCTGTCTCACTCTCTCTCTCTCTCTCTCCCTCTCTTACCTGCTTGCTTCCACGATATTTTATGTCCGAGAGAAAAATATTTCATGAACACCGTCGCTGTGCGAGCTTTTCGCATTATTTCCTAAGAGCAGGGGGGACGGGTGGAGGCAAAGTAAGACGTTCAACGAGGTTGGATGAGACGGTCGAGCTTTTTTTTTAGGCTCGATCGAATATAATTCGACGTCTATACATTATTGTGAAATATTCTTTGCATTATATATATATATATATATATATACAGGCGGCAGTAAATCCGACCGTTAAAAAGAAAACGTGAAATCTTTACGCAATGTGTATGTATAACAATGAGTTATTGGGGGATGAAATGTAGTATCGTGTATGTATATATATATATATATATATATATATATATAGCCTGTAGATCGGCCTCCTTGTTTCGAGCGATCTCCTTCGGCTTCGAGGGGATCAATGCGAGCGGTCGACAGAGGGGCGAGTACGCGAGGGGTGATGAGGGGGCCGTTATTTGTCACTCTTTCAAATCTAAAAAGTAGATGATCGAGCATTTAATATCTTGAGCCCACCGACCGGAGCTGCCCATCCTCCCCCCTCCCCCTCCCAGCCATCGCTCGCTGATTTTCGACGACAAACGAGAGGGAGCTTTTTCAGGCTTGATTGATACGATAGCGGCGCCCGGGCGGAGCTTTCGCCCAGCGCCGCGATTGATATTCCACGGGTTGCTGCGCCGGCCTCCCCGCGCCTCACGCGGCCTCGCCCGTTTCTCTCGTAAGGGTAATAATAGCTGTCGATTAGTTCGAAATTGTCTCGTGTATTTCTTCGTTAACTGCTACCCCCCTCCCCCCCCGCTGCCTCCACCCGATAAAGCGAAAAACCACGGTTATTAACCTGGAAGAGGAGGGGGGAAGGGAGTAAAACGAAACTGAAAATTTGTACATATAATATCACGTCATCCATCATGTCGTGCGTATCTAATTACAAAGTATGAATGATTGGAATATACACAAATATATACCTATATATATGTTAAATACGCGCGATCGCGTATATTCCCAACCTAATCCAACTTATGACCGCGTTATATATGATTTCAGGTGTGGTCGCACAGACGGAGCAATAAGCTAGGAGGATCTCTTGTTCGTTCCCACTCTCATACGGGGGGGGGGACAGAGTCATCGTTGACGGGGCGGCGATAGACGCGGTTTTGAGCCAAGCGAATAAGGTAAATATTTCCAATCCGACGGGATTCTTAATTATTTATGATTTACTTCTTAATAAATCGTCGAATGTATCTGTATTTGATAACAAGTCAGTCGGGGATAATTATTTTGCTTAGGTTGATACATTGGTATGCGTGTCAACTAAGGGTCAAAGATGCAGCGAGCTTTTTATTCCCCGGCTAAATGATAATCATTAAGAGTTCCGCTTTTTTAATTCGTCTATCGATATTGAAAACATTTTTCTCGTTTATCAACTCGTTATTTTTCTCTCGATGCAATTTTTATATTTATTTCGTAGAGCTTGCGCCATTAAAGCCCACGGAACGAAAAATACAAGTTTATCTTCGATTTCAAGTTTAATTTCTAAAAGTATTATGTTGGGTAATGGTTTTTCCTTAACGGGCTGTTGACTATTATATGTAACTTTCATACCGATTGAGTGGAAAGCGTCCTGTTTTTTGTTTTTTTTTTTTTTTTTAAACAATATTTATGTAAGTAATCATTTTTTACAAAAATTGGTTATTTATGCTTATTTTTGGTAATATCTTCAACAATGCCGTAAAGTTTGCAGAAAAATTCACGAAACCATCTGAAAATCGGAGCTTGTTTATAATTTGTATATTTCCGCACCGTTTGACTATTAAAGCAAATCCAAAAGAAATACAAGGGGCTAACTATATGAATTTACTATAATAGAGGGATAGTCGTAGAGATTTAATTTTTGGTACTACGCCGATGAAGAATCAACGGTTTCAATGATTTTACGATATAGAACTCTAATTTGGCGGACTCTGCCGCCCCTTTCCATTATGTTTCGCAAAGTCCAGTGTGGGAACATTCAATAGAGAATTTAAAATAAATTTTAAAGAATGTAAATTCGTTTCGATAATGCCTTTCCATAATCAAATTCTATTGTCGCCTTCATTATAATTACTGCGTTCCAAGCTAATTGAACCGTGAAAGATTCACAATGTATAGCATTAACGGTTTCTTTCATTATTTCAGTTGCAGAACATCGCTGAATATCTCGACTTATACCACATAACTTTAACGATTTCTTAAAATGTCCTTCGTTTAGAGTGTTATCGAATTATATTGGTCCATGATCACGATTATCCATAATTTCACGGTCAAGAAAGATTATTCTGTCAATGGTAGGTGATAATCGAAAACGATTTGATGCTTGTACTCTCTGCAATTTTGTACTTTCAATTAGTTTCAGTATATTTAACTCAGGGTTTCGTTCAATTTTCAGAACTAATTTTACTGCTATAACAACAGATTTGTGATAATCGTGCTTTAAACTCAAGATTTTATACATCGTTTAATTATTAATTGATATATTGTTTTTCTGCGCAAAACTCACTTGTATTTATACAAAAGGAGAAAATTTGTAGAATTCTTTTTTTATAACAAAAAAATAACTACCCAGTCGTAATTATCCCAATGCCTTTTACTAACATATGTTTTCTCTGGCTTTCATTGATTACGATGTACAATAATATGCAGTATAAAGTAAGGCTGCCTCTTTATGCAGTCCAGTGATTTATCAATCTGTTGTAATCAAAACCTTTTACTATCTACTATTTATAAAATTATCATCGTTATTCAAGCTGGTACCAGTACAACTATTTTTCATATTAAAAGATCATCTTTACTTTATGTATCATGTAAAATTGAAAGATATTCATTGACGATTCTTCTTGTTGCATCGTTTTGATCAATTTGCCTCAATTCGTCTAATCGGTGCTTCTTCCGAACAGTTCGCTGAAATTAGCCTGAAACTTTACTTTGACAATTATTCCCTAATGGCGTTGACATATTGCACAATCAATTACCAAAGGAAATATTATAGCGAGTTCAGGACTGCAATATTTTTAAGTAAAAACTAATATTTGATAATTTAAGATTTACATACCAAAAGGCTGCACGAATCAGGGAGAAAAATATTTTTTATTTTCGCAATTGGTGATATCGTCCAAAGAGCCATCGGAACTTGTTCGAACTTCGTCAATTCGCTACCAGAATGCTAGAAATGCCAATATGATTCATACAATATTGCCATCGTCGCTTCAGAAATTTCAATAGAATCACGAAGAAGAGTATATGAAAATTTGCAATTTTTAAGGCTTCGACGAGTCACGAAAAATCAAATACGCAATATCTTGCAAGAGAAATCGATTTTGTTATAAGAATAATAATTTCTGAACGATGATATTTGTTCTGATCAATTCTCGTACTCAAGTATGCATTGTGCGTCGTGCGTTATCTTTATTACAATCATTTTCGCAACATACAGTCGGGCGGGGGAGTGGGGCCCGTCCTTGTATAATAAAGAATACTCGATGCAGGTCGATAAAAATCGGCTTCGACAGGCCCTTAAGTTATATAAAAAAAAAAAAAAAAAAAAAAAATTGATGCTCATACGTACAGCAAAGTTCTCAATAAGCCAAAGAGAACAGTAGTGGCTGCTTGATAATAATATTTTTTTTTTTATTTATTCGAAATATGATGCACGAGAATAATAAAAATAACGAAGGAAAACAGCGTGCAATTTATTCATATTTATTCATACATTGCATATTAGCCTCACCGCCAAATGCAAATAAAGAATAACTTAATAACTCGTGCGTTCGTGCGTCGTTAGAAGAAAATTTTAAAAATAGACGCAGAACAGATAATTAATGCCGGAATTATTGATTTTATGCTAACCACGAAGATAATAGAAAACCCAAGCTGTACATCGGTCGATTTGGTCGAATTTATAAAAACGAAAACTTTTACTCTGTAGGGATTTTTCATTTTTTATTTTCTCATGTTCCTTTATTTTCGTAAATTAAAGAGAACGAAAACCTCGTCCAAGGTATTTGCGCCGTTAATGGCTTACCTGACCGATAAGGCCGTCACGCTTCCGCTGACACTGGAGAGCTGCGGAAGAGAGGAGAGGAGGAGAGAGAGAGAGAGAGAAAGGGAAAGATAGGTGGAGACAAAGAAAGTGATAGATGGAGAGGGAGCGCGAGCTAGGAGATATCAAACACACGCGCTCTTTCGTAGACACAATGGGCACCTGCTCTGCAGTAGTCTACAATATATATATATATATAGACGAAGAAGAGGGGGTGTGTTGGAAATGGCGATCGATCGTATACGGGGAGGGGAGAGGCGTAAAAGAGCCAAGTGAAAAGTTAAACCTTAAAAGACGGGGAAAAACTTGTCCCTTCCTTTTTCTTCCCCCCCCCTTCTCTCCCCCTCTCACCCAGTCTCCCTGTCTAGATTTCTCCCGCTCTCTTTTTTATTTCTCCCAGGACTCGGGCTCTCCTTATTCGCGTGAAAAGCTCTTCCGAGGGAGAGAGAGAGAGAGAGAGAGAGAGAGAGAGAGAAACCGAGAGGGAAAAGTCGCCGGGGCGAGATTTATGATTGCCCCGTCGCGAAAGTTGCGCCCTACCTCCACGCCCCTCTTATACCACGAAGAGAACGATAGCGGCGTGTTTGGGATGGGAGGGGGAGGGGGGCTAGTACGGGCAGAATATTTATTATTCTTTTTATAGCAGGAACTAAATGAGGAAGAACATTTTGGAGGAGGACGAGGAGGAGGAGGAGGAGGAGGAGGTGGAGGAGGGGAGGCCTCCTTCGAGTCCCCATTCGTCGGCATCGACTTGTAGCGAAGCAAATTTCTTTATTGTATACGAACGACTCGCGTAAGACGGAATTACATGGGTATTACGTTGGATATCGCGGGGGTGAAGTGGGCGAAGGGGGGGAGCGGGAGGGGGAGCTGCGCGCCGTGCAAATCGTAGGGGCTTTAACAGCCGTAATAAAGGTTGACGGCCGAATTGCAATTTTCTCGAGGATGTCGCGACACTTCTAATTTTTGGCTTGCTTTCCTCCCTTGGCCGTTCTGAGCGCACACGGTGGACGGGTATTTTCGGAGCTAGGAATATATAACAAAAAAAGAAGAAATATCAATACCTTTTATATATATATATATATATATATATATATATATATATATAATTAATGGAGCTATTAAAAGCCTCATAAATTTTCAGCGTTACTCGTATTGTATATGTTATATTGAATGAAAGTTAGCGATTTTATTATTATTATTATTATTATTATTATTTAATATTTAAACTATTTTTATGCATAACATACGGAAAAGCTTGTTAAACAAGCGCGATAAGGAAATATCAATATGCTAGAAACTACTTTTATTATAAATCCATTCAACAAAAAAATTATAACTGCGTCTTATGCTACGCGTTAAAGAGTCCTTTGAGCTACTTTATTGACCACTTGCTTTATTGACGGTAGTCTTTATTGAAAAGTTCATGATTGTTCTTAGTTTTCAATTAACTTTCGAAGACTTAATGAAATCAGAGCGTAAAAATTGCTATAATAATTAATTTGACCGTTATTTTTCTGATATTAATGAAGTCACTTTCATTGAATTGCCAATTGAAACCAGTTTAATGGTTACCGTTGACTAGGACACGCGGCTCCTTTTGAACGAGCGTTTATACCTTCATTACGTTTTTTCGTTTCACGATTTCGGCAGTTTAACGTAAAAAGTGCAGTTTTCATGTCAACAATAGAAATTAATTGTTGATTATTAAATTATTGACGAGGATTTTTTAAGAAGGTGGAAACGTTGACTTATTTCTAAAATACCAATATTCGCCATTTGAATTGATCAATCCCATTCGCTTTTTCATTTTCGTTATTTATCTAAGTCTCAATTCTATGCCAATTTCACGATATTAAAAGGAAAAGCGAACTCTTTGTATATATTTAAAAAATTAAAATACCGTTAATAGAAAAATCTTAGTAAGTAATTAATTCGATCTAGCACATGGAGAAATGATTGTTTTTTTTTGTTGCAAAATTTCCAAGAAATGCATCTCAGCGATAATTCACTCAATGCCAATACGTTCTATTAAAGCTTTTGCTGTTCGGTATAATATTTACGCGTATCGTCTATATATATATATATACAATTGAAGAAATGGAAAATAATAACGAGATAGCGTCGGATCGAAAGTTTTCTGAATTCTCCGTCGGTTTGAGAGCAGCTGAGATTTCACGGCGAAGCGCGCGGAGATTCGTTCGAATCTAAACGGCAATTGCCTTAGCGATCGAGCAAAATGTCCGTAGTACCGAGTCGATTCGTTAAGAATCGCGTGCGAAAAGCGAAGAAACCCAGCGGGGGAGCCCCCCCGCCCGTGAGCGATTATCTCGCATCTCGTGCCCATTGTTAATAACTGACGATCGTCAAACGATTTCCGAAATTTCTACTTTTAAAAGACTCGGCTCCGTTAGAGAAAGAAAGAAGAAGAAAAAAAAGAAAGAAAAAAGACCGAAATTTTGAACGCCCGCCTATTTTGTACACGATGTAGGGGGGGGGGCGCGGATTCTTATAAGATTCGACTTACGGCGGGCGGTCAATTCGTGCGATTCGTAGAGAATAATTAATCTCATTGTTTACTTGGTGAGGGAGAGGGGGTACGATAGATTTTCGTCTTGAACTTCGCAGAGATCGATTGTACCACTTGAAAACGTTGACGATGCGGTATATAACAAAAAAATACACGTGCTCTTAATTTTTCTTTTTGAGTCCCTTCCTCTCGTCGTCGGTAAATAAATGATTTAAAATAGAAAAATTGCCTTCTTCATATGCCTGCGCGCGCGCGTGCAAGTCCACTGACAGGATTATTTCGTTTATATGCGCGGGATAGTTTAACGACGCATTTGTTAAATTTGCTCGTACGCAATGTTCGTCAGTACTTTGCGGAAAATCACGTGCGATGAACAAAAAAAAAAAAAAAAAAAAAGAAACGAAATAAAAGCACGAACAGATGACGATATAAATAGGATTCTTAAAAACTTATGTCCGACAGTTATAAACTTATAGACGTATTAGCCACATTAGAAGAGTGCTTACGAAACTCGTTATTCCGCGAGCTGTTGAGCTCTTTTTTCTCAAGTGGCGGCACTCTTTGCCGGCACTGTAAACGACTTCCGAGACGTACAGATTGGTGATTTATGATTTTCATTAGATTATCCAGATTGTCTTTGTTCCAGAACAATTTATTTTTACGTTTTTAAGTTCTCGGCCTCGGTTGCTTCTTATATAGATATATATACATATATATATATAAACTTTATTCGATCGCGCATATATATATATATATATATGTATAAATTTTTTTTTCTATATACACATACACTCAACCAATACATAAGGGAGTTGTCAAATTGTCAAATTCGTAATATTATAAGAATTTTAGAAGCTTCGATGCGCCGTTTCTTACGCCGAAAGGAATTGTGCAAATGGGAATTTATTCCGCAATGCGGCTCGATCGCAGGCTCCCATTGCTCCACGCGGACATGAGCCTTATAAATATTTTAAAATAATATATTTTAAAATAATATCGATGAATCTACTAATAAGGTGGGAAGATTTAGAATTAATTGGGAATTTACTACTTTTAAAAGAATCTCGTCGCAACATTGTTTAACATTTATATTTGTAAAGGACGTGAATGTTCTAATGGCATTATAAAGACATTAATTACGTAGAATTCAACCGAATACGACGTATGAACCGAGAAAAATTTCACGAACTCGTAACGATCTTTATCAATGTCTATAAATTTAAATCCGAAAATGTATATCAAGGCGTTATTGAGCTCGTCTTTCCTACATTACAATCGCAACTGCATTGCTCCAAAAACGTTGTATTGAAAATTCAGAAAATTCGAATTGCAACGAAAGCCTATTGGCGCGACCACCGACCGAGACGTTTATCATTCTTACAAATCGATCGTAACGCGGTAATAACGAGTACCATTTCTCATCGGGATACCGTGATACGATACGCGCGATCGAAGGGGGGGGAGGAACTTCAAGAAGTGCGCTTTACGCTTTTTTTTTTTTTTTTTTTTAATCGCTCCTCCCGCAAAATCGCTCGACTATTAACAAGAAGAAATAAGTAAAAGAAAGGAGAAGAAAAAAAACATAATTTAATGCGCATAAACCGAACTTAACTTATATCCTGTGCGGAGCTTTTAAGAAAATGCTTTTACGCTCGGCGCATACGTGTTTTCTTTTTCTTTTTTTTTTTTCAACTTCGCTAAATGCATTTAACGCCTGATTGCTCGAGCTTCGAAGCATATATATATATATATATATATATATATATATATATAAGAGAGGCGCGGAAAAAAATTTTTTTCACGCTGCGCCGCGCGCAGGATTGAAAGGCGCGCGAGCAACTTGCTCGCATGCATTTTGTCAAAAACGAAAAAGCAGGGAAAAAAACGAAGAACTAGGGTAAAGGCGGAAAAATATGACATTTCGCGTATTTAGATTAAATTTTCTTGATACCATCGTCGCAATCCCCCAACGTCACAATGTACAGTAAATACGACAGCAGGAGAGAAAAACTAATTTCCGCGCGCGCGCGCTTCATGCTCGCACCTCTCGCTCCTCTCTCTCTCTCTCTCTCTCTCTCTCTCTCTCTCTCTCTCTCTCTCTCTCTCTCTCTCATCTCCGCTGGCTACAAAGCCTTCACGCACACACACATACACATATATATAATTATTATATACAGCACAGGGAGTATTCCTGTCCTGGTATTACGCCGAGTTGTGCGCCATTCGCCACACGCCACTTGATTACCATCAACGCTTTATACATACTTTTAAAATATATTTCCTGATATAATCGATGTCATCCCTCAATTTTTTTTTTTTTTTTTTTTTACTTACAGAATACCTACACGCATTATGTATACATCGTATAACTTATTATTTTACATTACGCGTCGTAAAAGTTGTCGTGTTTTTTTTGGCATCTCGTGTATAATATTATAACGGCCAAGGGAATGTTTTTATTACACTTTTACAGAAGTATATAATGTAAAATTGTGTCGATCGGATGAATTAATAATATCGCGAGGCCTGCGATGGCTCGATCGCTGGCGCGAAGGACCGGTAAGTAAATTCAACGACGAGCAGCGTTCCCACGATTTTGCGGCTTGCCTCGTTTACAAACCCATCGCGGACCTCTACGTCGCCGATCAGCGCCGATACTCGGAGGCGCGAGTACGGGGAAGTTGAGGACGATATAAAAAAAAAAAAAAAAAAAAAATTAATAATAATCTATATATATTTATGTATTATGACCTGTGTCGATGCACTGTGACACCGCTCCGACGTGCCACTGGGATGCAATGGGTTGCTCCGCTGACTTTTCCGCTACAATCGTTTTTTCCCACGTATCGTGCACAGATGGAGTCTAAATTTATTTTGATCGAATGGAATCGTACGCACGATCCGTATATATACTTTGCCGTATAAAAGTATACGGCGATGCGCTCGCGCGTAAGCTCGACCGTTAGGTTTACAATATTATGCGCTTCATTTATGTCATAACTCCGTACTGATTTTAATTTTTAATTTTCAAAGCGCGCGTCTTATCCCGAGAGATCTTTATGAGCATCATAAATATTCTATTTAATTTTTCATATATATGTATACCTAAATTATCTTTAGTACATTCTCATTATAATTATTCTTATCAAATTCGTATATTTTAACGTTTTTCTACGTCAACGCACGGCTGCATAATATAACTATATATATATATATATATATATATATATTGTTTGCCGCCTTGGAGGGGTGTGTTTTACTTTCGTTTTAAAGCCGCAGTTGTTACGCGTGTGCTCGAACGCAAGCGCCACCTGGCGCTTTATTCCGCACTCGCGCGTTCGTTATAAAGGGCGATAAAAGTAAATGTCGTCGAATAACGTGTAGTCTACTTTCTGTTGTTCTGTACTTTTAAAATATGCATAGACATATGTATATATGATATATATATGATATATATATATATATATATATATATATATATATGCATACATAAATATATACATTTATATGCGACCGTTATAAATAAACAAAGTCCGGCGTTATTCTATAAGAAGTCGCGACTCGTGACGAAGAATTCGATTCGATGTCTATCTATAGAAACAAGAAGGCGTAATTACGAGAGTTGTTCCCTCTTTAAATATGAAAAAAGTTATCCATCCATTATTGCCGTTAACGTGAAATCCTGCAGATATCGATTTATCACTTTATGTACCTCGAAGCTATGCTTGAAAAGTTTCAACGATTGTCTTTGAATGAACTGTAATCGCGACGAAACTTATGTTTCGGCAACTTTCCTATGGGAATCGTTTCCTTCGAATTTCATCGATTTAATAAAGAAACCCTGTAATTAGAGTTGTATTCGTTACTACAGTATAATAATAATAATACACGAGCAATTCAATATTGGACGATGAATTACAAACGAACAAATTTTTCATCGTTTGTTTTTTGTTTTTATATTTTTCCCCACCGTTCTTTTAATGCTTTAACGGTGGAGATTCCGCTGAAAACATAAACTTGTCCTCGGGATACACAAACGTATGTTTCGGCTTGAACGTATGAAAGCCGTAAAAAGACCTAATATTATAATTCCATGTTCATCCCGAAAATAAAAGTTTGGGGAAGAAGGGAGAAAAATTTGTCAGTCTAAAAAATCGACAAAGCATTGATTTGGCTGCAGAACCGATCGCATTCTTTTTTTTTTTTTTTTTTTGTTGGGGAATCGTTGAAAGAGTCGACTTCTGAAATGTCTGGCCCACACTAAGATCGAAGATCGCTGCTCGACTCTGCCCCACACGGTGCCAAAAGATAAATAATTTTCTCTTTCTCTCTCTGCAAATATAGCTTACTGGATTGAAAATCGGTTAAATTATAGCATGTATATGTGTGTATATCATCGTATATATCTCATTTATATCATTTGAAAATTAACTTTTGTTCTATTACATGTATTAGGATGCGGTGAAAAAGCAGCAGTGGGGTTCGCGAGCATATATACATACATATACATACATGGATGCGGTGAAGGCGGTATATGTACAAGGAGGAGGAAGCATGGACTTAGAGAGAGAAGGGGGAAGGAGGAATAATGCCTTGTTTACCGCTGGCCGCAATTGCCTTCCTCCCTCTCTTCCTCCTCCACCCCTCCCCCCCACCGCCCTTCGGCGTATATCCACGTATGCGCGTGTAATATGCGCTCCATTATAATACACCGCCCTCGCGCTGCGCCACGATGCTACATGCGTGCCGATGCGGCGCGGAGCTTTGAGGGGGAGGGGGGGGTAGAGTTTATAATGTCATAACGATGAGCGCGAGCGGTCGTTGGCTCGCTGGCTCGCTCGGCTCTCTTTCTCATCTCTCGCTTTGTTCCTCACATTATATATATATACACGCGTGTCCTCTATAACTGATGCGGGTGTTTACCTATATATATATATATATATATATATATATATATATATATATATATATATATATATATGTATATGACGCGGGAGACGCGAGCTTCCTATATTTATGTGTTTAATACATATATATATATATATATATATATATATATATATATATATATATATATATATATATATCAGACGAGCGTCACGTAATTACAATTGCACTGCTGGCTACACGCAAATATACCAAGAATCTCTCCTATGTGCTTCCCGCCCTTCCAATATGTATTCGATATATCGAGAGAGATAGATGATATATATCGTGAAAACTTTTCATTTCGGCCACCAAAGTTTGTCTTTTTTTTGTCGTTTCTCTACTCTATTCCTTTTTTTGGTTTTTCTTTTTTTTTTTTTTAATTTATTTCAGCCATAAATGTAATTCGGTCGAACTTCCGTCACCGTGGCTTCAACGGAAAAACCAATATGTATAGGAAAATCCGAGGAAACCCGATAGGTCTTGGATGCGAGGACCGAGGGTGGGACGAAGCTACTGGAGAATTTCTCACGAGTCAGAAATTTTTGTTTGCACAAAAATTGCTTCGGCCAAGGAGGATACGCCGACCGTATGAAAAACTTCGACCATGGAGGGGGGAGGGGAGGTGGCGCGAATTTTGACGATCAGTCGAAACGCCCGTTTTTGCCGTCGGTTTCGGAAAGGGGAAGAAAATTGTATATAAGAAAGTGTAACGATTGCACGCCCGTATGATCGAAAGTACGAGCAAATGTTTCGTTGGTAACGATTAAAATTACACGCTGGAACGTTTTACGAAGTTCCGATCATACGGGGTTGCTCCGACGCTTTTTCGTACAATACACGTAAAATTTTTATCCTCTTTTGGAATGCGAGATCAAAAAATAGGGATTCCATTTAACGAAAAATTTCCGTTACGTTTGGTTAACCTTGAAAATGGATCCTGAAGGTAAAAGTCTGCGTGAATATCGAGGTCAGATCACCTCCGTGTACTCGAACGACTTTTTTTTCACGTTTGCTGAACCAAGGCAAATCTATTATATTTAGACGTTTTAATTATTTGTCGTTAGCCGACGTTACGCCCGATAATGTCTTTATCTTGCAATTTTCAAGCCGTGACCTTTTTATTTCGACGATTATTTTTTTTTCTCTTCAAATCTGCCATGCACGCGAAACTTCGACGTTATTTAAGATATTTTTTTTTTTTATTACAGGGATATTTCTTATTGGAAATGAAAATTAAATCGCGCACATTTGTTTATCACTTACTGTTATAATACACCAAATTGTACGAATCATTGCTTTATTTATACAAGATTTTAGGAAGAGATTCGATAGTCATTGGAAAAATTTATTGGGTACGTGCGATAATATTTTGTAAAAAAACTCTCTTACACCTTTACAAATTTGAGGAAAAATATATATTTATCGAAAAGGCTATTGGATTTCTTTGTTAAACTATTTTTGTTTAATGCACTTAGTATACCGTAAATACGTGCTCGAAGCAGCGTAATTTGGCCTTCATGCGAGCCGCGCCGTAAGAATTTTTATGACCGGGCAAACAGGGTGTTCCAAATATTATGGTTCACGCAATTAGTGGATAATTTGGCTCGATTTTTCAAATACTTCAAATTGTTGAACATTTTTATATACGAGAAAAAATCATTCTATTGATTTGCTCAATTATATTAACAATACCTGTGCCCGTAATAAATTGATAAAAGTATATTCGGTATTTACGTATGGTAAAATGCGTGTGTGTGTGGGGGGGGGGGCGTGCGCACTAACGCGTGTCTCATTCGCTCACAAACACACACTCTCATCTTTCTTTCTCTCTTTCTCGTTAAGGGCAGGTCCGAGCGAAGTTCGACCGTCGCGGAGCCAATAAGCGCCTAGCGCTAAGCAAGTTTTGGCGGGGGGAGGGGGAGGTCGATATTGTTTTTTCTCGTAAAGTAAGGATTTCCAGGCTCGGCTGGCGGAACGACCATTGCAAATACGATCGGATCTTCGGTCCAGTGTCCACGCGCACGGGTCTGTCGACGACCGAGGCCTCGAGTCGAATTTTACCCGCAAGCGCGATTCGCGCAATTATATATCCCCGGTCGTAATTCTCGTCGCATCCACGATTGCCGGGTGAATTGTGCCATATCAACGTGGCGGCAAAGCTTCCTCCACGGACAATCGGCGTTTCAACGCTGAAGTGTGGAATACGTTCTATTAGCGCGATAGGCCACTGTCCATACGAACTTCTGTCATGCTACGCGGCGCTATAATGACGGTCGGATTTTACTCCGATGTCGCCGGAAGGGCGTGAGAAAGCCCCGATTGTTGGCCCTATTGCTTTAATGTACATCGGGAGTAAAACAAGGAAATATATATATATGATCAATTCGTCCAATTTTAAAGAAAAAAATAACCACATAATAAACGATGTACGATCCGAGCTCAATATAGAATTTCATTTCTGACGCCTCGTTCAAAACGGTATATATATATATATATCATATATATTGTATACTGTGAGTCGCTTTGCTCTTGCTTCGATTAGTCGGTCGTCTCGAAATACTCTCGTACTCATGTTAAGTTCGATATTTCTATCAAGTCAATACCGATCGCGGTTCGAAAGAAGTCCGGGGGCATGTATATATATATCTATATATATATACAATTTTCTCGCCAATTGATCGTTACCGATTTACTACGGACCGCCATTATTTGTTTTTTTATTCTCGCTACTTTTGAAACGCGCACTGATGGATATATACGCTATTGTTTTATACGAAGAATAGCGAATAAGCTGCATACCTTCTGCATCTTCTCACGGTATAAAACTGACAGAGTAATTTGTTGCTCATTGTCAGATTTACAAACTTATATTCCAAAAGCTTTTCTTAAAACTAAAAAATAAATAATAAATTGCAACAAAGAAATATATGTATGCATGTATGTATGGATGTATTCGGTTGGAACGCGGATCTGCAAAGTGGCGCTATACGCTAGAGGTTAATGCACATTCAGATTATATATATATATATGCGCTTGCAATCAGCCTTCTTCCATACATATATATATAGAAAATTCGCCAGAATATGCAAGATACACACACACACGCGCGCGCGCGCGCGCGTAAGCAACCATTCTATTTTTATATCACACAGCAGATGCGTACGCGCAGGGTATAAAAGCCACTTTGATTATACGACCTTTCGAAAGCGCGAACTCTCCAAATTTGAAACGGAGTGAACGTGTGAAAATTAGTTGGCTATTTCCAAAATAAAAAAAAAAAAAGAAAAAAAAGCTGACGAATACCAAATGGTTACTGTCGCTATTTTACGCAGCGAAAATCGAAATTATCCCGCGCGCTCTATATAATATAGCTAACATCGGCTAATTCGATACGGCGAAAATTTCACCTTCGTTATTTCGTCGCGATTTTCGCCGGTCGTGAATTTTGAGAAAATATTCGGGAAATACGGATATCCGCGAAGTCAATCGAATAATTGGCCGTTTTTTTCTATCAGAACGCGCGCGCGTGTGTGCTGCTGAAATGATACGGTCTAGATGTACTTATGTATTCAAGTCCCGGTGCAAAGTCAAAAATCGAGCGTAATCCCCATAAAACGAGTAGAGGCTCCTAGAGAAATCGAATTATTATTATTATATATATATATGTAACTGCGATGAAACTTCTTTGGAAATCACGGTGGCCGTATGAAAACCTGGAATAACGTTCGACACCACCCCCCTCCCCCGGCGCGGGACTTAAAACGCACTTGATTAACCTGCCGTACCGCCTCGCCCCAGCCATCGACAACGACGGATCTATCTATCCACTAGAATCGCGCTAGCTCTCGAAAATCGAGTGGACTCGTGCCGGGGGGGGGGCCGGGGTGTGGGACGGCTAATGGAATTCCGTATATAATAGATCGATAATGAGAAGGAGAGCTATCTCGTACGTGCGTGACTGAGTGTCTCCGGTCTCTGTGCGGGTGTGTGTGTGTGTGTGTGTGTGTGCGCGCGCTTCCGAACTCCAAGTATATATGTATATATAAAGCGGACGAGAATGGGAGTGGTTGGGTGGGATGGATGCTACGGATGGGAGAAGGGGGAGGAAGGAGAAAAAGACGTCAGTAATCGGAGAACCCGTGGTGTCGCAGGAAGTGAGCCTCAGTTCACCCCCGTGTCGTCGTCGTCGACGAATCAATATTGGTCTCGCCGCCCCGTCTCACTCGCCCCCCCTCTCTCTCTCTCTCTCTCTCTCTCCCTATCTCCCATTCGACCACTTGACTTTTTAATTTGCCAGCTTCTTCTTTTTCAAGACGATAGTCCTGGCGTGAAAATTGCGCCACTTTCATTAGTTTGAAAACCGCTCGAAATACGTACATCGTTGCCACAGCAGATCTTGGCAATATATAGTCAAATAACGAGATAACATATATACTATTGTAATGGTTTCCTGATTTTGAGTTTTATCTATACATGTGTTTTATTAAATTCTATATAATGTGGTTAGCTTAAGAATGAATCGCTCTATGGTATTAAATTGAATCGTGTGAAACTTATGCGAGAGTGGTATTTAAACACACACACACACACGTTTCAAAATTGAATTAAAATATATAAAGTATATAGAATTAAATAGGGATACAGTATTGGGTGATAATCGTATTGACATTTTCATCGACATCGCCTATATCAAAATCGAATCCATACATACAATGCTCGAGTATGGAAAAACGTCGAATGAAAACACGAGTACCACTTGAGTGTATGAAAAAAAAAAAACATTACATAAAAAATAAAGAAACGAGAACGGGATTGAGAAAATTCTTAACAACCAACTCGTTGGCCCTTTTGACATTAGCCGCAAAAAGTAACGAATGAGTAAAATTGTATTAGAAAATACAAACAATTGATGGAATTCGTAAATGCCACGAATGGAGATTATATTGCTTGAATTGCAGTTGTCACCGCTACTAAAGTATTCACGGTATTTAATTTAAATGACGGAAATACACGATTGTATTTTAAATACGGCTTCTACGGATTAATACTGTATTGGCGGGTACGGCCGGTCGATCACGACGTCCCGGTGCCACGGGACGATTTTTCATGGTTTAATAATATTTTGGTTTAAAATTTTTTAAAATTTTCAAGCTTTGTGTTTGGACGATAGAAGACGATGACTAAGTATTAACCTCAGTATTAAGGGCATTGTATTCTACCTCCCCAACGCAAAACTCTCTATAGCGGTCGTCCCGAGACATTTCCTACAGTCCGAACATGATACTCTCCGTAAACGTCGTCTCGAGACACTTGCACAACTTTTTCTACCGCTCGAACTCGAAAGTACAATTTTCCCCGCAGAAGCCGTATGCAATATGCGCATATATATATATATATATATATATATATATATATATATATATATATATACATTGTATACTATAAAATGGTTGGCCAAATATCAGCTTCTCGAAGTGGTCGCTGCTTCGAAGCAGCTTTTTCTACGGAAGCGACGATAAGTAAATTAAGGCAGATTTATAATAATATAAATTTTTATATGTAGAGTACTCTTTACTTAGATATTATTGAACTGTTTAAGAAATCGGTTAAATTAAATAAACACAATTAAATTCGTACACTCTTATATTTTTAAATAGTTAAAAATAGACTCATCTCAGCTCGTTCAATAAAATAAAAAGAAGAATTTATTGGAAATACATAAATAATAGTGAAAAAAAAAAACTCTCGGATGAACCATCAATATGATCACGGAAAGATATTTCGACAAACTTTCACGATAAGAAATTTTGAATAGCACCTCAAAAACAATTAAAATTCCAAAAAAAGTTCCACTGGTTTCTCTTCAGGATTTAATAAAACCCAAATGACGGGGTAGGAATACAATGTACTAATTATTAAAGTTGAGTAAAACACTTTTAAAGTTTTTTTTTTTTTTTTTTGTTTTTTGTTTTATTCTTCTAAGCACCGTGCAAAATCTCACACGGTGCGCAGAAAGCCGACAAGGAGCTTTGTGGCCTCGCGGCAGAACCGATAAAATTCGGGCTCAATTGAAACCTCTGCCAAAGCTCCACGCGCCCACCTTCAAAGATCCGACTTGACGATTTTTCGCTCTACTTTAGCGCTCGACGCTTCGAGCTCGATCACGAAATATTTACAAACGACTTGGGCTTACCGGACGCGAAGAAAAATCGATCTTTAATCGGCCGCGGTACAGCTTACGTGCGTCGCTCTCTCCTCGATGATATTCCATACGCGGACAATGGAATGGAGGCCCTGGAGGGTGGGAAAATTGTGCAACAGAAAAAAAAAAAAAAAAAAAAAAAAAAAATTACATACGCAATTTGGTCAGATACTTTCTCAGCGCTGGTGGTTTTCTTTCTTTTCTGTTCAGTCAAAATTTCAGTCAAACAGCGGCACAGCGTAATTACACTAGCCCTGCTATTACTCAGCGGACTGTATGCGCCGACGAGGGAGATGTTAAAAATGATTTATCTATTATATATATATATATATATATATATATATATATATATATATATATAGGGAGAGAGAGAGAGAGAGAGAGAGAGCAGTATACGACATACCGTGAACGGCGGCTTCGATAGAAGTCGTTATACGGTCGAGCAGCTGGTAAAGGTGCCCTTTATTATAATGGCGCGCGGGCTCTCTCGGCGGGAGTTGCGCGCCCATTTAATTTTTATTATTACTATTTTTTTTTTTATTTTTTTTTTTTTTCCCCTCGAAAAATAGATCGCGGCCCGCATTATTAGGTACACATAGGCCTGGAATACAGCCGATTAATATTAGTCGAGGAAAGTAAAATATAATGTTGTTGCTTTTTGTTCGACGCGAGTTGCTTGTACGGTAGATGCGTGTACGGTATGCACAATGAGGTGTATGAAGAAGTATTTTTTTTTCTCGTTTTGTAGACGATAAGTGTCAGTATTATGGATGTAGAAAAGTAAATTTGTAATTTTTTTTTTTTTGTGTTCGACCTGCAATTTCCAACTGTATTGTTCTCGAAGCTATTATACGTATAAATATAAGATAACGCGTTGTGTACACACACACGCGCGCGCGCGCGCACAGAATTTTGTCAATTTTCGACATTTTTAGAGGTTCTCTTCGATTGCATATGTAAAATACTGTCTGTGTATTACAATCGAACGAGGCTTTTGTTTTATGCAGCCTATGGGATTCGGAATTACTGCGGTATAGTATTAAGTTTTTGAAGAAAGTTTTTGAAAGTCCCGAGAGAATTAGTAGCAGATATAAATTAATTTTTTTCTAAAAAACACACATACACACACACACATATATATATATATATATATATATATATATAAATAATTTTGACAATTAATTTAAATATACATACAATAAGAGTATAATCCAAAACTTTCAGGGCGTCTGGCATGATTACCGCTCAAGTATTTTTGAAAATATGACGCGGCATTTTAAATTGAACACGCGGTTGTACATATTGCCCTTAAAAACTACAAGATTAAGTAATCGACCTCATTGTTGCCAGGTGCTACAAACTTTGCCATTATAACAGCAATGTTTTTTAAAGAGATTTTCCCGTAGAATACAGAAATGAATCTGCTCATTAACTGCTCTCAGATATAATAATTTTGTTAATTAATATTCTGTACCCTTCCTATTATGATGTTTTTTTTTTAATCAACATATATAACAACCGCATTATGTGTAATTATATATATATATATATATATATATATATATATATATATATTATTTCTATTAATCGATAATTTATATTAATGAGAAAATTCATTTACCTTCCAAATTTACGTGTGTGTATATATATAACGATTGCACTTCGATTAAAAGCACGCATTTCGAATTATTGAAGTTTACAATATATGTATATAATCCTTTTATCCTATATTTGGTAAGGTGTGTGCGTGTGTATGTGTGTGTATGCGTATGTACTCGCGCACTTCTGTGGGTAGATGGGTATGTAGAATATACTTCACGTATATATGGACTCGCCACGAAAGGAATTTTTTTTTTACCCTTTTAGCAATTTAATTTACTTTACAAGTGTTTGCTTTGATCTCGCCGTGGTGATGTACATATATATATATATATATATATATATATATATATATATATATATATATATGCAGTATACATATACCTATATGTATACCTTGATGAATATTCGAAACGCCCCAAATCACTTTAAAAAGTGAATAAATTATGTCAAAGTTTCGCGTATAAGATTTTTGCTTTGATCAATTGAAGTTGCATTTTTTTCCCCCTGTTCTTCATCTTGTCTGCTTTTAACTGCTACGCATGTAAAATTTATTAACGAGAAAACAGCAATAAATTTGTATATATTCGATGTCGATGATTCACATTGTATAAATGTAGTAGTTGAAGAAAAAAATCGTATTTGATTATATTGAAAGGCCAGAATTGAACACAGAAGTGGCCTCACTTCCGACTTGCCGGAAGAGCGAAATTACGTTCGTTATAAACGAGCCATAAAGATTACAATTGTTTAGGGATGAATTGGAGAAAATCTGGAATAGTCACGGACGAAGTCGTGGCTTTATTCAAAGATCGTTCTGTTCACATTCAACCCACGGATTCAACGTCTAATTGTGCAAGAGAGAGAGAGAGAGAGAGAGAGAGAAAGACAGAAAAAGAGAGACAGCAAGTTTTAAGAGTGTATTTTCGGCATTCCTTTATCACTTAAATCATAGGTTGAATAATTTACCATTTACATCCCCATACAAGTTGATCGAGAAATAGTATTGTTAATTTAAGTAAACTATTTCCTTAGTATCGGGTTTCAAAAAAATATTAAATTGGTGTTACAAAATGTTGTATCTTGTGTTTTGTTTTGTTTTTTTTTTTATTCGCAGATTTTAATTTTGCGTACAGTTTATTTTATAATTCTAAATAAATAGCTTACTTAAATTTAGAAAATATTTACTTAAATTAACAATATTGTTTTTTCATTAAATAAAGCTTATTCGATCAAATAATTTGTTCGAAAAAAATACACGAATTTATTTAAATACATACAAATAATAACATATAAATATTTATTTGAATTTGCAAATTTTTCCACTGTATGCGTTAGGGGGAAAGAGAGAAAGGGGGGTGAGGGGTGTGTGAGAAAGGGAAGACCATATAATCCATCGAGCAGGATCGTGTATCAACGGAAATTGACGATGTCTGAAGGGTGAAAGACGATGAGGGAAGGCGAGCGGAATTACGAGAGAACTTCCTGCTTATATACATGCATATATGTATATTATACACGGACGCGTCGCGCGGGCTTGCGAAATTTTCCAATATCCTCGCGCGGCACTTGACCGCCCACCGAGGATGCGAGAGACAACCGAAAAGAGGGGAAAAAAAAAAAAAAGAAAAGAAATGAAAAAAAAACGCGGCGGCGGCGGCGGCGGCGGGAGGGAGGCGAAGCCCCGCCGCGACGCGGACGTGACGCCGCGCCTCGTTCGCGTTCGCGAGGTCTGATGCATGCATACGCGTTCTGCATACATTTATCTATATGTATATATATATATATATATATATAGTGATCGGCCTGCGTCCGGTTACGCGGGCGCGTACGTAGGAGAAGTGGTTGGGGATAGCGCAAGCTTATAAGAGAGAGAAAGAGAGGGAGCGAACAATATTCCGGTACTTTTTTTAACATACAGAATGTAATATATAAAAAGACATGCACTTGTTTTGCAGCGAGGAGCAGCTGGTATAATATATATGTATATATATGCCTCTTGGTTGCAGATTTGTCGGAGCGTTCAAATTGTTGGTGCATGCACACAAGAACGATTAATTAAAAAAGAGGTTCTTTTTTGAGAGTGCTGTTTTGAGGATAAAATCGATTACGCAAATTATAATCGTGAAAAAAAAATAATTAACAAGCTGTACTTTATAAAGTAAAATGAAAAAAAATCTCACAATATCTCATATATAGATTATTAAGTAAATAGTACTTTAATAATCTAACGCCTGCAATCGTTCTGTAATATAAATTTCTGAATAATCCAGTTGAATTTACGCGGAACTGCAGTCGTCGGAATTTTATTATTACAAAAGAGCCATACGATCGTCCAGAATCAGAAGAAAAAAATGATGATGCGATAGTTGTAGATATCGAACCAATCCAATAATAAGTATCCGAAGCGACGAATGATCGCATCCCAATGTCCAAACGTTCACGACGAGTGCTTGACGGCGAGGGAGAGTGGGGTTATTTGTCCAACACACACACCACACACGCGCGCGCGCACACACGCACAAAAGGCGCGGTCTAGGCTTTGTGATTTTATGAAATGTAACTCAAGTATTAAACAAACAATCCGCGACCAGATGGTTATAATTATGTGAAATCTATGAAGGCGATACTCGTCCACGCGAAGAATGACTGTGACGAAAATTCAGGAAATGAATTTCGAACGTCATCATCTTTAATACATACTATAAACAGATGTAATCGCATAACGACCGCTACTAATTATTTCATAATTTAAATGCCTTCCGAGTAAATAAATAATTTAAAACAAAAAAAAAAAAAAAAAAAAAAAAAAAAAACAAAACAAAACAAACAAAACGACAATTTAATTTCTGGAATGCCGTAAAACATGATCATTTTTGGTTATTCTTGTGCCGAACGCGCTGGACAGCGCTTGTCAGTTTCCGTATGGGCACTTTCGTTGGAAACGAGGCAAAATCTACAAAAAATCGCAACTATACGAGGCAATAAAACGGGATCGATTCCATTTGGTCGAAACCCGTGCATAGATATCTGAATAAATCAAGTTGCGCCTTCGTTTCAAGTTAATATAGGCTGCGAAAAATCGTGGCAGTCGATCTCGATCTCTCTCTCTCTCTCTCTCTCTCTCTCTCTCTATCTCTCTCTTTATATATATATATATAAATTCCAGCCTTCTGTCGAGTTCCCTATAGACGCTTCCAAGGGGGCAAAAAGCCATCGGAGCAGACTTCTATTCGTTCGTGCGTCGCAAAGGAAGTTGGTGAACAATGTGTCGGTATTTCGCGGCCGCGCATACCGTCTACTTAGTTGAAATATTAGCTATCCGTATACCGTTCGCTTTGAAGGGACGAGGCGTTTTTCCTTTTGTTTTGGGGTTGTTTTTCTTTTTTGCTTATAAATACGTCGTATTAATGAAATAAAATATAGGAAAGCTAAAAATTTGGGAGAACGAGGAGGGGCAAATAATGGTTGAGAAGGAGAGAAAGAACGAGAGAGAAGAAGAGAGAAGGGAATGTATGTCAGTTGCCGAACAAACAAAACCATCCCCCCCCGTTCCCGTTCTATTTTCAGACGGCCCTCCTCCCTTCCTCTTTTCACATTTCCGTCGACCCCCGCCCCCCTCTCTCACCACTTTTCCCCCATATACACTTGCTCATTTAACTTTCATTATCCTTTTTTTTTTTATTCCCCGCTTGCGAATGTCTTTGGGAGTGGACGCCGAGCGTGCAAAAGCACCCGCCTGACACTTGACCCGGCGTCGACTGGTAAATTATTCCCTCCTTACTCTCGGCTCGATGTCTTTCTTTTACTTTATACTTTCTCTCGGTTGTCCGCTTTCATTTTCATTTTCTTCTTTCTTTTCGCCTGTTTTTTTTTTTTTTAATTATTATAAATTCTAAGATTTCGTTTTCAAACGTCACTGCTTACTGAAAATGTCAAGAGCTGTTGTGATTTTAAAAGTGAAACTGACAGAGAAAGAGAGAGAGAGAGAGAGAATATAAACCAGAATAATAATGTTGGATATTAAAATTCGATGTTTGTATCTCATCGGTCAGCCAAAATTTTTCTCCTTCTTAATTTGAGAAATAAGGGAAGAAATAGCAGCGCACCCAATTCATTGGCTATATGATAAGGGACCGTCGCAATGTCAGCTGTCGGTAGTAAGTTAAAAATAAATAAATATAGCGTGATAGAAAAGAAAAAAAGAACAGAGAAGTGAGAGAACAGAAATGGGAATAGTAAAGAACGGTCCCTGTCCGCTGGAGTAGAATCTACATTTATTCATTTTATTCGCTACATACGTCCGTCCAGTTCGCGAGGCGATCGTATATATATATACACATGCCGACGCGTTTACGGCGCATTTATGACGCGCCGGTTTTCCCTCCCATTTCTTCCGTCGTCTTTGGACGTTGCTCTTTTCTCTTTTACTTTTTATCGTCGTCAATCCCTTTAGGGGGGCGACGGCGAGGCCGAAGGCGATTCGGGCTGTATCCTCGGGCACCCGATGAACGGCCCCCCCCCCCGTGCTATATGTACACGGCACTGTGATACGAGGGAGACGATGCAGGGGCGCGAGGACGAGCGACCTTAACGGATTCGTCATTGCTTCGCGCTCGTTGAAAGATACTACACGGCGGATCCTCGGAGAAACTAGTAAACAGAAGGATGAGGATAAAGCTGTGCTCTGAGAGGTAGTAGACGGCTAGCGGCTTGAAATGGTTAATTTTTTTTTTTTTCATTCATAAACTGCTCGATACACTTCTCTCGTCGCCGGTATGAAATATCATCGAAAGCACTCAAAAGTGTGGATTCATATTGAATTTGCGCCTTCCAATAAATCGTATAGCCGCAGTAGATAACAATCAATCGTAACTATGGCTCTAAACGTCGATATATAAATGTATATACATTTACGTGGATTTATCAACGAATATAAGTGCGCAAATTTATATGGCAATGTATAGGAAAAATTGAATAAACGAAAACTATTTAAATCCAATGTGTGTGTATTCAGTCGCTGATTAAATTTGTACGGGATTTCGATGCAGTTTGCAGCCGATCAAATTTCGAGAATATAGATTTGAAAGAGGAAAAAAAAACCAGAAAACGTCTCGATTGTAAATGACTTTACGTTACGCCAAGAACTTAAAAATTTTTCCAAGACAGAAGGGAGGAATGAATATTTGAAATTCATTGCCAACTTTGTACGACGAAGATAGAGAAAAGGTGGACTTCTGATAACTTATTCGATATGTACGATAACTATACATTCGAGAGTACTTTACGTGTCAATCAACTACTGGAATAATTGGATCTCAACTTTTAAGTAGAAAAGATTCCATTTTAGGTTTTGAATAGCGACATGCCTCGGCTGCGGCTGTCTATATTATAAAACTCAACTGGAATCTTGATCGGAATCATGATGTATATAGCGTTACTCTTGTAGCTATCAGCACGTTATCCATATATATCTACTAATTAACTGTATAATATCCACATATACGGAATGTCCCAAAATGATTTGTCACACCGCTAGATCATTCATAATAAGCGTAAAATGTATACGCAAAGATTTTACGCATTTTGGAAAGTTGCAAATAGTCCTTGCGCTACGTGTTACTACGAAGGGAACTAAGAATTATGAACGACATGAGTATACAATAAACAGTAGGCGGAAGTATTCCTTACGTTCCGAAAATTTCGTAATTCTTCATAAATTTGTTAAAAAAAAAAAAAAAAAACATTACAGGAGTACATAAAAATAAAGCATACAAAGTGATATAGTACGGTTAAGAGTGCAAAAGATGAATTATGGAATATTTTCTTCGCATCGTCGAAAGAGTACGGCATTTGTCCCGTTTGCCGATAGTGTCCCCATTTCTGCTAGTTCAAATTAAAACGATTATTTAATAAATATACAATGTAACAGATCGCAATTTTTTTCACGTATTTTTTTTTTGTGTAATAAATAACGTCTTTTTCCCTGAACTTTTTCAGTAAATTCGTCATCTAAATTTTATTCTTACGAAGGTAGGAGTTTATTCAAGGTATTTTTAAATTATATCGTCAAGCATATACAGCCGCGAATTTTACTGTGCTCGGTATATTTTCGATAGTCAATCTAATCAATGATTCGAATCTTACTTTTTCTGATTTAGTTCAATGGGTAAAGTGTACGAGGTTTTTTATTTATTTATTTTTTTTCTTTTTCGTAATACATAGTTATTTTTCATCAACGCAAATCAATTTCTAGCCTGGATTTTGAAAAGACGACGCAGCATCTAAGGTTCGTGCTACGTTTCCGAACAAAGGAATTTTTTTTCTCGACAATCTTTTTATGGAAAAGAGTGGCGAGAGAAAAAAATTCCTTTCTTCTGGAACGTAGTATGAATCTTCGATGCTGCGTCTTCTTAAAAAGTCGGCCTGCCGCGAACAGTAACCGAAAAGTGAGCGAATTACAGCTTTGAGGTGACCACGGAGAATCTCACAGTCACGTATTACTTTTCGAAGAAGTGTTAATACCAATAACTTACGTTTGCATTGTCTTCCTCGACCCGAAAACTGTTAAAATTTTGAAGATTCGTTTTATTTTACGACGTTGAAGTGTCGATTAATCGCAAAGAGTCGGCCAAAATGATGAAAATTAATCGCGATGAGAAAACAATAATTATCACCGCTGATAGTATACGGTTGTGTTTCTAAACAGAAGGCGAGTCTTAAATTTATTAAGTGACATAAATGCATGTGCAAAAAATAATTTTACTTAATTTCTTTTCTTACTACACCGCCCTGTTTAATTATAATTACCGTTTCCATTCGGCGGCCCCATCGTGCGAACCGTGGACTTTTTTTTTTTTTTTTTATTTGTTTTACCAGTACTCAGCCGATACGTACGTCCGGTAACTGCCCGCAGTTCCTGGCCACGAAAGGAGAACCGACCGTGTTTCGATTATTACCCTTCTTCGATCGGCATATGCAAATTGGGAATGTCGCTCTATAGTTCATCGCACTGAAGTACAGTCCAAGTAAATCGAAAAGTTGCGTATCGAGGGTGTTGGGGAACGCTCGGCAGATCAAACGTTAATTGGAATAATATTTCAATATTATCTACAGGTCTGGGTAAAGATGATTTGTACACTGTGCCAATTCAATTTATTGCAATCCTTATTAACTATACGTTCGTCGAATGATTATTCAATTTAATTAAGAGAATTATTAATTTAGAAAACAATAACTGAGTTTTTTTTTTGGTTGTTGTTGAAAATACAGGTAAAATGTAAAATTTATTAAAAAATACGTTGGCAATATTGCTCAATATTCCGGATGATAAAATATAATATTACATCGCGCCGATTGGTTGTATTGCGTTTCCATTGTAAAACGAGAAATTCTTTTTGTGATTTCAGGTGAGTGTTCGGGACACGTGTGCCATCGACGTACGGCAAGTAAAACATATAATAATCCAAATGACATCGATCTTCAATTTTATGAAATAATAATGTATTGTATAAAATTTCAATTGATAGCACGAAACAAATGTATACTGGCGAAATGGAAAAAGTGAAAAACGTCCCATTCCGATATAGAATTTTAACTGGAAACTAATCATAGTTCGTTATATTACATAAATTGAAAAAATGCGCTAAAAAATATATTGAATCTATATAAACACAAAGACAATGTATATAATATATATCCACCGTAATAAATTGCTCGATCTCGAAGGCAGTCCACTTCCCCGTTTATGATGCAACACACGTGCAATATAACTAACGGGCTTTACACAATAAGCACTATATAAGTGATGTTATGTATATATATATATATATATATATATATATATATATATTTCATTAGAGAGTGTATACGTAAAGTATAAGATCCCCATTCTATATAGATTAAATATATAGTCTCGATATTTCCCATATATGGCAGGTAAATCCATTAGAAAGTCCAGGTCTGCACGTCCATACGTCCAATTTGATGGAGTGCGCTGCAATTATGCTGCGAGTTGCGCAATATTACATTCGTCCATTGTATTTAATATAATAAAAAGAAGTCGCGCGTTGAGCTTAAAAAAAAAAAAAAAGAAAATTTATTTACGTTACGTCATTGTATTTGTGTAAAAAGCCAATAAAAAGATAATATCAATATTTAGCTTAATTTCAGCGACCCAAATCGCCTCGAATCTATAAAGATACATATATGTATACACCGTGCGCCCCTACACATATCTAATTGAATCTTCGAAATCCGTCGGCGAAGGTAGATGAAGTAAAGTAAAACAATAAAAATAACGACCCTTCCTTCTGATTTTATTTTCTTTCGGTTTAGGAGTGGGAGGGGGTGGGGAGAACCGATAGATAGAAGAGCAGTTCGATGGATATGATATCGCTTTGATCAGTGACAGCACCAACAGCAACCCTCAATTACTTACCCGCAAGCTCGGATTATATGTATGTATATCTATATGTATAAAAAGACAAGCTCTTCTCTTTCTTTCTCTTTCATATATATCGAATTCACTACCCGTATATATATACATATATACACTCACACTTGATTGGAGGGTGGGCGAGTCTGTCAATCTGTATATATATGTGAGAGTGGATTGTTGTATAATCGTCGATATATCCCGGAGGCGATTCGCGGATTATCCATTGAGGGCAAATCATTTGACGGACGTTTACAGAGAACTTTTCAGATAAATTATTTTCAATTATTGAATATAAAGCGCGGCGCGTATTGAACGCTCGATAAATGGGTATATGTCCTGTACATATAATCGAATCAAAATTCAACATTGACGTCTATAACTGAATTTTCGTTTATATATAGCTATTGAAGACATTTGCGCCGCTGCTTGTTGGCATATAAAAGCTATTA
Organism: Sycobia sp. Sy_11; assembly: GCA_018907035.1. NCBI lineage: Eukaryota > Metazoa > Arthropoda > Insecta > Hymenoptera > Epichrysomallidae > Sycobia > Sycobia sp. Sy_11. The sequence continues at coordinate 428,609 of JACCIC010000080.1, read as the reverse complement.
TTATTTTTTTTTTCCTATTTACCTGTAAGAAATAAAAAAATTCGATATATGCCCGTATATCTAGAATTTTGCACTGACGAATTTTCAAAAAAAAAAAAAAAAAAATTCACGAAGTACGTACGCGTATAAAGAAATTTGTGGACTCCTTAAAAATGAAACGTATATAGATGCACCGCTGGAAAAAATCTGATCGAGCTTGGGTAAAATCTATCCGAGGCCGTTTTTTATGCGCACACGTGAAGTAAGTTACGAGTGGATAATCGGCCAATAGCACGGCGATTGATAAATACGTATATCACCCCCCCCCCCCATTTATGACCAGTGCCAAAAGTTGCGAAGTCCAAAGTATATACCGGTATAGAGTAGAATTGGAAACCGCCTTTTACTCACTCATCTCTGATAAGCGCACCACTGATCCTCGCACTCGAAGTGCGAAATAGCCGTATGTTACAAAAATGAATATTTGAGATATTTATTTCAATCGCGGAGTATAACCTAAACTTGAGTTAAGCAGAGTAACGCACGAAGTATCGACTGATAGATAATTTTCAACTGCGTATGTATTAAAAATAGCTAAAAATTCTATTAAACGTTTCGCAATGAAAAAAAAAAGTTCTATTAATATGTAGAATATTTTGAGAGGTAATATAGGAAGATATAATTTTCTTAGCTCGTATCAAAGTATATAAACCTACGTACTACTAACATTCGTATATTTCAAGGCGTGTTTTATTGTATTATTTTTTTTAGACGTTGCAATATATATATATATATATATATATATATATATATATATATAGTAATTTTTTCTTTATATTTGATTTGATCGATACGATAATACTTGTTCTCATATTGAGAAGAAAATATCGAGTTTGTTAAATTATAAGATTATTATCCTTCATGTTCGTTTAGAAATTTAATTTATACTATTCGTTTTTACTACCTGTATTTTGGATTTTAATATATTAACTATATATATACATTTCTCAATATATATATATATATATATATATATATATATATATATATATATATATCTACATATATGTGTGTAGAGAGCGGGGGGAGAGGAGAGAGATTTGACATGAGCGCTGACACCTCAGTTTGCACTCGGTGATAAAACCCGACAAATATAAATCTATCCCCCGCACTGGTTCGAACTCGCATAAAGAGAGAAACATAAATAAAACTTCAATTTATTTGTCTCCTCGATAAATCATCGCGCTATATTCCGTACGGCGTCCGAGTTTATATATATAAAACCCCGTTCCCATCAGGACACGTCGGTTTCATCCATCATCCACAGATCTATATATATTTACATATACATATATATATATATATATATATATATATATATATGCATGTGTGTGTGTGTGTGTGTGTGTGTGTGTGTGTGTGTGCATCGCGCAGTTTTCCGCGTCCCCTGACGGTTTTCCATGCCCGAATTCAACCTGCGAGTTGGCGCGTCCTCGCTGCTCCGAGGAATTATTAACTCGCCCATTATCGGGGCAGCTGCGGAAAATCACCCCCCCGCCTCCCCAACACCCTGCCATACCCACGCTTCTATAATTTCACCCCCGAGGGCGCTCTACCCTGCATATATACTCCAAACGCGCGCGTATTCCGCGTTAATTTACCTGCTTTTTCTCTCCCTCCCTCCCGCTTCCCCTCCTGGCCCTCGCCCTACGGCGCTTATCTTATTATATCCGGCCGCGCGCCGCCGAGCCAAGGAGATTTCCTCTCCGAGTTTCCTCCCCGAGTTGCCTCTCCCGTATGGTAAAAGCGCGCGGCCGCGCCTGCGAATCCCGAGGGAATTTCTTCGCCTTATCGTACAGCCTCGCCCCCTCCTCCCACCGCCCCTCGTCTTGGGGCTTTTTTCTTGCCTTTCACCCTTTGGGCGGATAAAATAAGGCGCGGTCCGCGTAGCCGAGGAGAGGAAAAAATAAATTTCGTCGCGCAGCGAGTTCGTTTATCGGGACGTGGAAGGAGAAAAAAAAGAAGAAAAAAAATGGAAAAGAGGCGGGCGGAACTGAATTTGGCCGAGAGAAATCGCACGCGAGTAATAGGTACGCAAGAGAGAGAGAGAGAGAGAGAGAGAGAGAGAGAGAGAGAGGGAATGAGTGAGAGAGTTTGTGTGTGTGATAGAGCGAGAGAGAGGATGATATATATATATATATATATATGTGTATGTGTGTGCGCGCGCGTGTGTGTGTGTACAAATTGATATACATATGTTTGTAAGTAAAATATGTCGCTGTTCATTCTCCAAAATCCAGTAACTCTGAACATATGCCTTATTTAAGTTCATAACAATTTCTTTGGAAAGGTGAAGCGATACCTTCACGTGAGATATTCCAAAATTTCGCTCAATAAGGGATAAAATTTCTGTAGCGAATGATTGAAAAAATACGCTATAACTTTTAATGAAACAAGTTTCAATATAATAAGTATTTTCCAAAGACCCTTGAGTCACTTTATAAAGTACCCCATGTCGAAAATTGGATCAGCCGCCGTTCCCTTAGCTGCGCCAGTCCAGCAGAGGTGGTCCAGGTCAAAACGTACGGCTACAGTCCTTTTCCGCTCGTCTAAAAAATTTATCTCAAAAATCAAATTTCGTCCTACCAAGAAATTTGTACACGCATACTGCTTCTATAACAAACGCCTCGCGAAAAGACTCAAGTCTACTTAAAAATAATTAATTGTTTAATTAATATTAATTAAATAATAAATTGACAGATTAAGAATAACAGGAAATATAATAACAGGTTACAATTTTCTGCTTTTAATGTTAAATATTCTAAAAAATCACATCTTAGGCGGGGTGGGAATAAGGTCGATATCACCTGTTCAACAAAACGTATTTACCGATTGGAAATGCATAATTAATGATAGCAACGGGAAAGTCGTGCCTGTCAATTCCAAATAAACGCCTCGTATAAATTATTGGGGACGGTCGCTTTGACGTGTTATTCGACGGGCTCGACGCACCCAGCTGCCAACAATAAATAAAAAAAAAAAAATAAAAAAATAATGTACGTTTCAAAGAGGGATATGGGAGACGATTATGCGTGGTACCACCTAATGGATAAATCTCAGGCAGTAAAAATCAATTTCTATAAAACCACTTGTTTCGTTTGTTTTTTTTTGTTGGTTCATTATCGCATCAAGTGATGATTTTCCGATTAGAGCCTAACGTAAAAATATTACGATCGTTATTTTATCGCGCGTTAAATTACGCTTCATTAAAAGTATCGATAATGCTTCCATCCGGACAAACCTGCCGCGAAAAATATTTCGCTCTAATTGCATCAATGATCTACCAACACACGTTTATATATACCGTCTTCTACGTACCATAGGATAATTTTCCAAATTTCCCACGTCTGCATGGATATCAATTCGAAATTTCTCCAAAAACAAAAATAAAGAGAGAGAGAGAGAGAGAGAGAGAGAGAGAGAGAGAGAGAGAGAAAATCTCGCCCGTCCGTAAATCCGACCAAATTAAGCCGCACGGGCCGGCGACGTGGGCGGGAAGGGGGGGCTGGTGGAAAGGGGCGAAAAGATCATATCTCGCCGAACCGCACCCCCTCCCCCCCTCCCTCGTTTCCCGAATATAACCGACGCCGCGGCTCTCGCGCGATCTTAATCTGCGGCCGGGCGAGGCGAGCCTGCGCCAACGTTCGTGCAAACTCGCCGCGCGCTTCCGTCGAGAAAGGAGGGAGGAGAGCGCGTGTGCGAAGAGAAAGAAGGAGAGGAGGGAAAAAAAGGAGAGGAAGATCGGTGCCGATAAGGAAAACCGTCCGGTGCGTCGGGTGCGACGGTGAAACGGCGCTTCGCGGGTGGAAATCTGCGATTAGCTCGCTTTAAAATAACGCCCCGCCCCCCCCCCAATCCCCCAACACCATCCCGGCCTTTTGTCGGGCTTGAACCGCCCGTCGTTTTATCGTTTTCCCCGGCTCTAATGCGGTTATTATGACTTCGTTAAAGCCTCGGTTCGTATATTAGGATAAATCGTCGAAGAGGGCGGCCGGGAAGAGGGGCTGAGGGGTGGCGAAGGGGGCGCAAGAGCGGCGCGTCGAGTAATTGCGGCGGTCAAGCGGGAAATCATTTGCGTGCCGAGGTAAGTTTGACGGATCGGCCATCAATTTTAACGTTATAGGCTTAGCTTAGTCGTCACAGAGACTCGTGTGATGCTCAATACACGGATAATACACTGAGAAAAAAATATCTGTTATCAAGTAAATATTTTCTTGTTTTATACCAAGTAAATTATTTTCTTAAATTGAGAAAGCATCTTCTTAAATCAAGAAAGTATTTGCTTAATGCAAGAAGAATTCACTTGAATCAAACCACGTACTCTTAAATCTATTGAATATTCTCTTAATTTAAGAAAATGATTTACTTGGTACAAAACAAGTAAATATTTACTTGATATCGGAAAATATTTTTTTCAGTGTACTAATAATGGTCTTCTTCGTTTTTAAAATTCAGCGACGCGATTTCGATCGCTGTAATTTTTTATTTAATTTATTTCTGTACGGCTAAGACTTTGTTGACGATACGAGTGTTTATAAATTTGAGTTGTTGGAACTAATCGATGTGTGTTCAAGCGTGTACTTTGAACAGCTATTATAGAACAACTGGGGCTGAAAGGTTTTTCTGACTGACGAAAGGTTCAAACAGATCGATCACCTCGAGTAGCTTAAATGGCTCGTAATACAGTGTTCCAGTTGTTCAAACGTCAAAAAGTTTCCAATCCTATTTTGAATATTACCTTTGAGTTTCGGGTATAAATTTTAGTTTATACATTTTCAAAAATCAGAAAACGACAAATATTTTGAGGAAAAAAAGTCATATATATATATGTACATTTGAATCTAGACTTTGCGATTGAGTAACAAAAAGCCCATTCAAACCACGATGCATTGGGCACTTTTAGGTTTTCAAAAAAATTTATAGGTCTTACTAAAACATATGTATTATGTTCTCTACGTTTTTCTCTAGAGCATTTTTCGAGAGTGAAAGAATCGTGGCGAAAGGTAAGGGGCTGTCGAACGCTAATAAAAAAAGCCATTTACATGTCGCATTGTTTGATATTCGCCTTAATAGAATCTTTCCCCTCCTATAGATATTTGTAACGTTATTCTACATTTTTAGCCCAGTGAAGTATTTTATTGTACTCTCCATCTGTTGTTGGACGACGTGGTTTACAAATGTGCCTACAACCGACTCAAATTTGATAGAGCAACAGTAATTAACTTTTTGTGGATCAATTATATTCTGATCTTGAATTGGAAATGCTAATTAAAACTATATCTCTTTTAGCGAATTTATTTGATTTCATAGAATAATTTCCTTCGTTTTAAACCAAAAGTATTAAGTTTCAAGTGAAAACTATATCTTACTTAGAAGTGAAGTGGGTTTGAAAATTTACAAATGTTCCCAATTCTACGCTGTTTAAGGAACTATCTTGAAATTTTTTTCGAATGCAAACGTTGGAGATTAACTTTGTTGAGTAATAATTTAATAAATAAACATATAATTTTCGTTAAAATAGAGCATTAACTGGTCAATCGGTAAAAATTGACTTCGATGGCCTCTTAAAATTATGTACAAAAACAGTTGGTCTACATCAGTAGGGATCTACCGCATGATCCAGACGTTATCATGTCCACCGTTGCAATATACAGTGAACTGCATTTCTTACTCGAGTTCGAGAACTATTAGTGTGCCATCGTCCTTAATCCGAATTCTATGTAAAAAAATTCCAGAACGTAAAATATTTATTTTAGTTTAATTTAATATTTTTCTAATTCTTTAAAATTGTTGCTTACGCGCAATGAATCGAATGGGATTTTTAGTGATTTTCGCGATATAAGATTCTTTCTGTTGCCTATTGTTCCCGTGATATTGTAATCGGAGATTAGAAATATACGTTTGATTTTTCTATTTCAGAATTTTAATATTATCCATATATCTACATATATATATATATATATATATATATATATATATATATATATATATATATATATATACTACATCTACAGTTTATATGGAATATGTGAAGTTTCTTTCAAAAAAAATCACGCAAAGCAGATATATAATAAACTTCCAATGAGTACATTACTCGCAGGTGCATTATACATCTCACCTCCCCTCCCCCCAAACCACCTTTTTCCGCCAAAAGATCCTTTCGTATATGTAAATAATGCTCAAGCCGTTATTTCCAATCCGTATAGCTTATATTCTCTTCCTATCCCATATTACTGTGTATATATATAGTCTCTCGAACAAACTTCGCCGGTCCCGCTTCATTTATCCATATTAACGTCGCCTCATCCCTTTGGCTTTTCGCTGCCCGCCTCGTCCCGCGTAAACCCGTGAAAAATGCAAAAGCCCCACGCGCGCGCGCGCGCGCGAACGCCGGGGCCCCTCTATTATTTCGCTCTCTCGGAACCGTTTGTTATTCCCGCTGTATTCCCAGTCATCGATCTTTTTGGAAAATCTCTTTTTCTTCCCGCCCCCCCCTCTCTCTCTCTCTCTCTCTCTCTCTCTCTCGAACCCCTCTCCGCTTCTTCTCGTTCGCACCCTTACGATATATATTATATCTGCATCGCTGCGCACCTTTCGACATATCTCTCTTTCTCTCTATATGCATATATAATAGTGGATAATAAGTTGTAGAAAAGCGCGCGCCAGCCCTCCTGGTATATATACATATATATATATATATAGATACAGATATATAAAGCGAGCTTTCCAAGGAGTTTTCCCAAATGGCTCGTGCGCGCACAGGTGCAAGCTTGCCCATTACAAAGAAAAGGGAAGAAAAGGAGTAGAAAGGGGGAGGGGGCACACGACGAAACCCTCAGTCTGTCTGCTTCTTCTATAGATATATATATATATATATATATATATATATATATATATATATATATATATATATGTATACCTGTTGGATATATATCTTTACAAACGACCCCGTCATCCGCACAAATATGGCATTCTCGGCTGTAAATTTGCCCACGGGGCCGAACCAATTGCGCCCACTATCCGGCTGCAGCTTCATAATTTTCCACTGGTCATTCCAGAGGAGCGTAAGCGAAGGAGAGAATGGCGGAGAGAGAGAGAGAGAGAGAGAGAGAGAGCCTACAGGAAAAAAACGGTTATCGAACGAATTTTACAACATCATTCTATACGAGAGGTTATTCGAATAAACGTGTATTATCCAATAGTCAATGGAGTAATTATATTAATTCAACTTTGATATTATTATAATTTAAATAAAACGATTAAACTCTGTATAATGTATATTTATGAAGCCCAAGGCTTAAAACGTCATTTTCCGCGACAATGTTTATCGTCTACTTTCTTTTGATGTCCACAGATTAATTTTTTTATACTTCCCCCATTACTGTGTTAAGGGATTCCTCGAAACATCCTCGGATTCGTTCTTCCCCGGCCTTTCGCAACGACCGTTAAATTTTTTTCTTTTTCTCTTAAAGGCGCGCTTAATCCTCCTTCCCCTCTATTTCAATTTGTCTCCTCTCCCTCCCCCTGGCTTTGCTTTATTTCAGTAATATTTTGCTTCGATCGTATCGCGAAGCTTCGTCGTTCGGATTCGCGGTAGAGCGAGTTGTATATATATATCAAACGTTTTCGCCGATGCGTTCTTGCTTTTGCCCAAGTGACTGTTGAAAATTATAGATATTTTCAGATATTCATTCGCGCATCGATACTGTCGCATTGGATTTTTCTCAGAGATAAGCAATGGCATAACAAATGTTGCCTCTGTTTTACTTGCGCTCGATAAGCGTCAACGACCAAGATAATTTTTCCGCTCGATTGCGAACCCGATTGTACCCATAATATATGCATGTGTTTAATACCTGATCGAGACGCCCATCGTATACGACAAATCTATATAAATGCCACGATTTCTCCTTTATGCAATACCTGTTCGTTTTGAATCGTCAGTAAAAGAACTATTACACTTTTTCTATTTACAAACATTGCAATAAAGAAGATAGAGAAAACCGCACACACACATACGCGCGCGCAGCGAGCGCACAGATGTATATATATATATATATATATATATATATATATATATATATATTAATATATATTCCCTGTTTCTATAGAAATACATCGCTCTGAGCAAGACGCGCACTTTGTTAAAAGTAAATCTTTTGTTTCTCCTTTTTGTTCCTCTTTTAGTCGGATCTCGACTGATGGCCTTTTTTATCATTAATAAACGAAATAAATTCGAATAAAATATCTATATAATACGAAAAATAGCCAGCTCGTATAATTTTTTTAGGAGCGCCCGATATGTCTATACATTTTTCCATGTTTTTCATAGTTAAGTAAACTTTTTATGGGGGGATGAACGTTGTCTCGCGCGCAAGCACACACACACACACACACATAAATATATATGTATGTATTATATGTATGTATGTATGTATGTATGTATGTATGTATGTATGTATGTATGTACGTATGTATGTATATGCACAAGTCGTTGACGTTTTCCCTGTGCGCCATTTCTTCTTCACAGAATCATTCGAGTTCAAGCATATCTGAATTTCCGTCGTTATAGAAGTATATGCGAAAACCAGTAAAATTATTATTTCCTTATTTACATAAAGAAGGCAGTGGGGAGGGAGGAGTAAACCAGTGCGCCCGGCAGAACGGATTACTAATCTTCCTAATGCAATCATCGAATGATCCAGTTGCGCAGCGACCCAACGATGTCTTCGTTATCCCGCTATATCTTCGACCGTTGCCACTGTCTCTCTCTCTCTCTCTCTCTCTCTCTCTCTCTCTCTCTCTCTCTCTCTCTCTCTCTCTCTCTCTCCCTACCTCCCTCCCTCTCACCCTCACCCTACACTGCCGGGGTATAAGCTAAATTGATCGTAACCCTCCCCTTGACCCCCGTCGTTCTCTGGATCCGCGTGAGGGCGGCGCAGAGCTCATAGAACGAGGGAGGGGGGGGGGTGGAGGGTATAGGCGCAAGCCCCGGGTGCGAAAGCTGACGCGACATAATCGTCGATGCGCCACAGGTGTGCGGGCTTCGCGGCGACCGTCTCGTCGTCCTCTTCATTATATGTATATACGTCTACACGTTCGTTTACTCGGCCCTACACTTCCATCCTCCTTCTTTCGTTCGACCGACCGCTCTCCATACATACACGCACGCAACCCTCGGCGACCGAAGTTCTCGGCCGCTCATTCGAAAAAATACGTAATACTGTACGCGCGAACGACGCGGAGACGGACTCGCGAAGCTACGTAGCTCGCGGTATTCTGGAAAAATACCGCGGGGAAATGCCTCTCGCCGGGGGTCTCGCGCGCGCGCCCTTTCGCCGGGACCGAGGATCTTGAGCCGAAGGTCGGTTCATTTTTTTTTTTTTTTTTTTTCTTTAAACGAATCTTCCAACCTCGAACCTCGCGTCCCCCCCCCCCCCCCCCGATGAAAGCCCTCGCGCGCGTTCGCCACCTCGGTTTTTCGGTGAAATGGAAAATTTGCCCCGCCTCGGTGCACAGGGGTGTATCCGTTTCCACTCACGAGCCGTCGGACGTCTTACTCTTCTGCTCGATTGTTTAACCCCTGACGCACCTTTCAACGACCGCTGAAAATTACCGCTGTAATGAACATCGGACGGGCTCGAGCGAAAGGATCTCTATAAGGACGCGCATTTCGCGGAGCTTTAGGGCAGCTGCCGCCTGAAATATCTAGCGCTCGTGGGTCTGGCCGCGCCCGTCGATAGACTTCGGCCGCCAATGAGCGAAACGAGCGAGAAGCCGAGCTTCTCGCCGAGCTTCTCGCCGAGCTTGGGAGGATCTACGCCCGCGGAGGTATTGCACTTGTACTTCGCGGAATACTCAACGTTACAGCTATATGCGTTGGACAAGTGAAGAAATTTTGGGCGTCGGTCAGTTATTGCAATTGAATCCTATAACTCCGTTTACGACTGCATTTACATATGCATGCATATACATCTACATATGCGTACAAGTATATTTTACGTATGCACATTATACACGCATGCTTGCATGCGTATGCGTCTGCCTGTGTGTGTGTTTGTAAATTGGCCTGCTTTTATGAAAAAATAATTTATACCCGTTCATCGTGCATAATTTAATTTTCTCCTCGGTATTCCCTCTCGTTCTCGTTATTGGGATGAATAATTTTTTTTTTTTTTTTACGGTTGTGTGCTCAGCCGATGTCGTTGACGCCATCGTTTATCTCGTGTTTTTTCTTTTCTTTTTTTTTTCTTTTTTTATTGTGTACTCGATCACCTGGAACGAAGCCAAATAACGCGAAGTTCAAGTTTGTAATGGAAACGCTGGCAATAAATGTGTGGATATACGGCGAAATTAATATATTATTCTACGAAATATCTATCTTTGCAAGATTTCTGTAAAAAATTATTATTTTCCAATGTAAAATGCATTTATTTATTTTATTCTATATCCTTGAGATTTGTTGGACGGAAACCGTTTAGAAAAAAAAAAAGTATATAACAACGTCTTGGTACGGAATATTGTGTAATTGACATAACTTCAGATCTGTTTATTAATTAATTATCTAATGACAATTGTTTTCATGTACAATCTAAACGTTTAAACAAAATCCAGACCAACCATCGAAGCAAAAGAAAAATTTATTTTCATTGTTGAAATCCAATGTTTATTTATATTTTTAGCCAATCGCAATATTTGTATAACATCGCGAAACGATAAAAGTTATTTTTATTTTAACTTATTATTATTATTATTATTATATTAAAAAAATTGTTTTTAATTTTTTTTCAATATCCGTCAAATTCAGAATTTTAGTTTGCCTTTAATCGAACGCTACAATATTATTATAATTTCTTTTCTTTTTAATAATATTTTTTTTCCCCGAAAATATGGATTAAAACCAATATTACAGGTTTTGGAACATATTCCAAGAATAGCTTTATATATATACATATACATCTTTCCGATAGCCGACCGGATATTATGTTTGACGAGCTCTCCAGCCGTTGCGGAGATCCCGCGCGCGCGTTCAAGTTAATTTTGTCTAATACATTAATATACAGCAACGAC